>JBCNJP010010316.1:0-16000 GCA_039602395.1 Deinandra increscens subsp. villosa | reverse complement strand
ATAATGTTTAAGCAATCCCAAATCTCTAAATGGGTCAACGACTCAACGTGGGAGATTTTGGAGATGTTGGAGTGATAACATGTTGCTGAATAACAGATGATCTTATTAAATAACCTGCACAAACTAAATCCATTATCAAATAAATAGACAACCTAAAGAAGGTAACCAATGTCTTAACCAAATATGTGCTATCACATATATGGGAACACTGCATTGATGCATATGAAATGTACGTAGTACAAACGCCCGCAACAGTTTCTTATACAAATGTTGATGTCAAGTAAAGCATACAATCATTATAATAACCAAACAAGAATGCAATCCTAATAATAACCAATACTACGTGTCTCTATGGTAAAGAGAGCAACTTAGAAACAACCGTTTCAAATGCAGCTTATAAGTGACAGATTTTAAATCATGAACTTCTATTTATGAACTAAAGACCATCTTAAAGAACCTGTTTTAATGAAAATTATAAATTTCAACTTGATCATAGAAGAACGGATGCAAATAGTGATGATTACTCCCAAATCTGAGCAAACTAAGAACATGAAAGATACATATAAAAAAGTCACTGAATCAAAATAACAAAATCAATGCAAGATATAGCAGCCCATATTTAGAAATAAAAAACACAGTGTAATTGCATTGAAAAGACCCACAATCAAGCAGATTAATAAAGAAAAAAGGGGCTTTAAAAACCCTAAATAAAAGTTCTAAACTCACTTTTGATGCTTGATGATGGCTTTAAAAATCCGGTTACGCCTGAAAAATAAGACACAAAATTCGAGTGATATTGCAGCGTGCGAATTGAAATTATGCACATGAAACAACAAATTCAAGATATTTACAACCTGAAGATTAACAAAAACTAAAATATGGACTGGGTAATTACTAACTACCTTTAAGAGATTTTGATTAGTAACAAAGATACCTTCAAGATTACTCGATGAAAATAAAACGGCGTATAAATTGGCAGATGCGATGGTTAATGAAATGAAGCGGCATATTGGCAGAGGTGATGAGAAGACGAAATTGAACCCAGAGAGAGAAAGGTCGGAGTGCAGAGTGGCTCTGCCGGCGACTCAATCTACCGGAGATACAAACACTCAACTGATCGATGACAATTAACGAAAAAGAAGAGGTAAGAAACACTCAACCGATTTCGTGCCCTAACGTCAACTACTCTCACGGCCAACAGTTCTCCGGTAAATCCGTCAACGTCCCTCCTGCTTCGCTTCTCTTTCTACAAGTTCAGGCAATTCGTCGTCGTTGGAGCCTTCTGTTTCTCCTCCGTATGATCTATGTTGTCATCGCTTCCAATGTTGTCGCAATGGAACCTCACATAACACCACATCGTTAAAATCTTGACGATGTCGCTTCCGGCGGATTTTATCGCTTGTGCGGCATAACTTAGGGCTAGACTTTTTTGGAGGCCCTCAATTTCATCGTTGGTGATTTTTTGGAAATGGGGAAGAATAGGGTTGAAATTAGGCGGAAATGGGCGGAAGAATGTGAGAGGGAAAATCTTGGCGCTTGATGAAAATTTAGGGTAATTTATAGGCGGGAAATAAAACATAACACGACAGATTTAAGATGACGCGCATTTTCTACTGTCCTCCGTGTTTTTTTTTTTAATTATTACAGAAAGTTTTTGACGCACAGAAATGCGCGTCATGCAGCCTTAGAAATTTTCAATTCTTGACAGTTTTTCTGTAACACGTTTTTTTGCGCGTCAAGAAAGGACCGAGTGTCATCGTTTGCGCGTCAAGGAAGACCTTTTTTCTAGTAGTGTGAGTTAATGCAAATAGTACCGAGAAATTTATTATCTTGTGCTCACTAGTTTATGCAATCAACATAATCAAACTACAAGTATAAGTAAAACAAAGCTTAAGTAAAAACAAGTGTGATACAACTTTATTCCGCATGGTTGTGATCCACAAGTAAAGAGTTCTTGTTTTGATTATTTTCTCTGAGTAATCAACGGTCCTACAAGTGGTATCAGAGCTTTGGCTCTCTGTTTTGAATACTTCTAGTGCTTCAAAGTTGATACTTTACTTGCTTACTTGACTTTTACAAGCTTTTTCTGTTTTACAAACTGTTTTTCACAATGACTGACTTAACTCTTGGTTCACTTAATGGTAGCTCTAACAAACCACAAATTTTCACTCCTGATGACTTTGATACTTGGAAACTCAGGATGGAAGGTTTTGTTAGAAGCCTAGACAGACGCATTTGGAACAGGTTGACTGTAGGTCCTTACAGTCCAACTGTTCAATCTGCTGATGATGCCCAAGTGAAAATACCAAAACCACTAGACAAATATGTTGAAGCTGATTATACTGAGCTTGAATATCATCACAAGGCCTACTGGACACTCCAGGCTGCATTACCCAACTCTATACTGGTAGGGTTCAAGGGATATAAGACAGCACATGGCTTGTGGAATGCTCTCAGTGAGATGTATGAAGGGTCTAGTGAAGTTAAGGAAAACAAGAAAGATGTTTTGAAACAAAGATATGAAAACTTCACTTACAAAACTGGTGAATCTATGACCAACCAGTACCTTAGATTTGTTTCACTTCTTGATGAATTACAAAAGGTAGAAGTAAAAACTGAACATGCTGATGCCAACAGGAAGTTCTTGAGATCCTTACCTCCAGTGTGGATTGTCTACACAGTCAGCATCAGGGAGTGCAAGGACCTCAAAAAGCTTAAACTAAGTGAACTCCATGGAGTCCTTAGTGCTTATGAAATGGAGCTTAATCTTAAGCAGAACAACTTTCCTGAAGCATCACCACAGTTGCAAACCACTGCTTTGGTTGCAACTGATTTTCAAAAGATCTCAAACACTTCTCAATATCACTCACCCTCAGTCAGTTTCATTGAGTCACCCAGATGCTCAGAAAGTTCTTCAACACAGTTTGACAACTTTCACTCAGCCTATGTGGCAACTGACTCATCTCAAGGCTTCACACGTGAAGACTTGGAATGCATAGGGGCAGATGATCTAGAAGAGATGGACATTTTAACTCAATTAGCTATGGTTTCTGTAAGGGCCCAAAGATTTTATAAGAGAACAGGAAGAACTTATAAGGGGTCAAAGGGATCATCAATTGGGTTGGATAAATCTAAAGCTAAATGTTATAACTGTCACCAACTTGGCCATTTTGCCAGGGAGTGCAAGCAGCCAAGGAGAGATGGACAGAACAATAACAACAATGTCCAACAGAGATCAAATCATGGAAGCAACAACAGCAGCAGTCAACACAACAACAACAACAGCAACCAGCAGCCAACTCAACCAAAACCACTTGGAAATCAAAATGTGGTGGCAGCTGTAGCTAACCAGACTGAATGCTATGAGTGGGATGACTTTATCACTGAGTTTGAGCCAATCAACCATGCTTTGATGGCTAAAGAAGATTCAACTGAACAGGTAAATGAGATTCCTGAAAAAGTTTTGGAAAATCTGTGCAGCCCTGCCTGCATAGAACAAGTGTCAAAATACAGGAAACATAACACTGATCTGATTGATGAAGTTTCTAACTTGAATGAGTTAAAGAATTGCTTTAAGAAAACTGAAACTGCATACATCACCAAAATTGAAAATTTAAACAAAGAATTTGATGTTTTGAAGCAAACTAACTCCATTTTGGAAACACAATTAGAGGATTTGTTGAACAAACTAACTATTTCAAGACAAGAAACAAAAGATGCAAAAGCAGAAAATGATGTTCTTGAAATTAAGTTAAAAGATGCCTTGTTCACCTGTGACAAATTCCAAACAGCTAACAAGAAAGCTGAGAAACTTTGGAATGGAGCAATGCATGGGAAAACAGGTATTGGGTACAACAATGTTGAACCACCCAAGGAATACTCACCTGTTATTGCTCCAATCCAAGCACTTCAGAAGGAGTGCAGTGTGAGTCTAATTGTTGACAGCACTGCATCTTCCTCATCTGAATCAAAATCTGTTGAATCATCTTCAAACTGTGAAGTCAAAGATGCTAGCACATCAGCATCTGTTGACCAATCCAAGTTTTTAAAACCAAAAGTTGCTTTTCCACCACCAACTATTTATGAGCCAAAAGACTCAAAAGTTGGAGGTAAACTACCTGAGCAGCCAAAACCAAGTGAAACTGAGAGAATGGGTAAGCTTACTTACCTCCAGGTCACTAATGAAAAGACAACCAAAAACACAGATACTTATCAAAGAAAAATGTTTGAATGTGTTTTCTGCGGTGAAAAAGGGCACATGGCTGCAAAGTGCAAATTCAATCCATTGAGCAAAGCTCAAAACTTGTTAAAACCCAAAACTGCTTCTACTCAGAAAAGATCTACAGGTAGAACTTCACCTGTAAGAAGTAACACAATGAAGTATTTTGATACTGAGTCAAACAAAATTTTAATTGGGAACAACAAAAATGGAAGTTTTTCAGTCTTAAAACCAAACAGGGTTCCGGCTGAACTTCAACCGGAAAAATTTTCAACCGGAAGTGAAGTTCAACCGGAAATCTCCAAAACACTCAGATCAGTTACTGCACCTAGACAACGACCCAGGGTTCAGTTCACTGATGAGTACGATCATTTTGAAGGTCAGGGAAGGAGAAACTCATCTAGAGGCAAGACCACCTCTAGAGAAAATTTTGTGAAAAACAAGCACAACTCTCAACCGGAAATTCCTTCTAGCTCAAGTGGAAATGCCACTGCTGCATTCCACAGTGAGAGATCTAGCCAGACCAACAAATTTTCAAACTTTAATGCTAGAATCTCACCAGTGACTAGAGTTGATCAGACCTACACCTCACCCAGTGAGCTGCCAAAGGTTTTGACCAACAAACAAAGGAAGTATAGGGAATATAGAGAGAGGAAGATTGCTGAGAGAAGGCTTAGCAAAACTGACAGGCAATGTCAATCAAGTGCACAGCCTGAACACTTGAACATTGACCAAGATGACCTGTTGAATGAGGATCCAATACTAAATACTTTAGTACTTAAAGAGTACAAGTATTATGATGCTTCTGGCAAGCCCAAGACCTCAAAGGCTTGGGTTCCCTTTAGAAATTAATCAATTTTCATTGTGTGCAGGTGCATAATAAAGGCCAACAAAGCCTATGGGTTGTTGATAGTGGATGCACTTGCCACATGACAGGAAATAAGCATGTATTGGAAAACCCCAAAAACATAAATGGAGGTCGTGTAGCCTTTGGGAGTGCAAAAGGACACATTACTGCACAAGGTGCTGTTAGTAATGGGATGCTTACCTTTGACAAGGTAAATTTTGTTGATACATTAAATTTCAATTTACTTAGTGTCTCACAAATGTGTGACAAGAATTTGAATTTGATGTTTACTGAGAAAGAGGCCATAGTCTTGAAACCTGGTGTTAAAATCCCTGAGGAACTTGTGTTTCTCAGAGCACCTAGGATAGAAGGACTGTATGTTTCGGATCTGTCTGCTGCCACTCCAGCCAGTGGAAAAAAAATTTGGATTCTATACCATATAAAATTAGGGCTTGAATTAGGGAGCGCAAGAAAGGGTAGAAGGAGGCGAACAACATTCGAACGCCTCTTAAACTGAAGTGGGACGGCGATTGCTTAGTGTTTCGTCACCGGCGATCAAA
This sequence comes from Deinandra increscens subsp. villosa, assembly GCA_039602395.1. Taxonomy (NCBI): domain Eukaryota; kingdom Viridiplantae; phylum Streptophyta; class Magnoliopsida; order Asterales; family Asteraceae; genus Deinandra; species Deinandra increscens. The sequence continues at coordinate 10,374 of JBCNJP010010316.1, read as the reverse complement.
CTGAAGTTGAACGAAGAACGTGATTTGAGAACGACCAGTTCCTTGCCGTTGATTTCCTAGGGGTTCGACCGATTTTGTAGGGGTTGCAATCGTAGGCGAACTGTAACTATCCACTGTGAGTACAAATCTTCTTTTCCCTGTATGCTTTAACAATTTGATTTTGTTGATGGATTTTCATTACAAACTCGGTTCTTACATTTATAAGTCGAATATTTTGTTGTGACATATTCTTACAGTGCTGTAATCGATTTAGTAAACCTAAATAAGTTTTTAATACCAATTGTAACAATATATTGACGTCAAGAACTTTTAAGGTCATGTAATCACAATGTGTTTGTGATTTTTCTTGCAATTTGTCACTCTGTGTACGTATTGATTACTAGTTACAATACTGTAACAAACAAAACTCATCCAGTATTTTTTAATGGTATACATTACAGTCTTGTAATTGTTTACTATTAAGAAAATTGTAGACCCATTATTGTATTGCTGCAGGTTTTAATCAGTTTGTGAAAATTGTAACTCATGTATATATTTTTAGCAGTTACAATAATGTAACAAACCAATAATTGTCATGCTTGAATGATATATTGCTGTGTCGAACTGTTACAGTTTTGTAAAGGATTCACCAGACCTCTATAGGTGGTTTAGACGAATTGTAACATTATATCACTAGGCCTACATTAAATTGCTGTACGAATTACTTGCACTTACAAAACTGTAACAAAACAAAAACTCAGATTGTATTTTTTGAATGATATAAATTACAGTGTTGTAATTGTTATGCTTGATAGATAACAATTTCAGGATTGAAAATTGTTTACTGTTAAGGTAATTGTATATTCATAAATCTTGCACTATTGTTACAGTATAATTGTCTTACATACTTTGGTATAAATGATATTTGTTTGTGTCATTTTAGAAGACTTATATGGATTTGATAATAGTAATGTTACATTGTTGTTAGTAGTGTGTAAAACATAATATGTCACTAGATGATGATATTTTTTTTGTTGTGGTATTTGTTTTTGCAGAATCTAATTTCTTGTAATTGTTTTCATGGAGAAAAAAGAAGAGAAAAAAGAGGAAGGTAAAATAATTTATTCTTTTATGTTTTTATTCGAAGTGGTTTCCAAACATAGATTTCATATGGAATGAAGTGTAACTTAACTTGCTAACATTGTAGGGAAGAAGCTCAAGCTAAAGCTAGTGAACAAATCTACGAAAGCAAGTGATAATGTTGAGGCGTTACATGATAAAAAAAACTCAGAAAGATGGCTCAATTTAGTGAGTCATAACTTTTTTATTTCTGTAATATAACATCTTGTATATTAGATTTAAAATATGATGTAACATCCTATTTGTTGAGGCTAGATTATGAGGCTTGTAATATTAAATAAGCTGGGTTGGGCTTAGAGGGTTTAATTAGATTAGTAGGCTAGTTTACTATTGGATATGGGCTTGGGCTTGGGTTTAAGATCCAAAAGGGCCCAATTGTAAACTCATTGGGGTGCCTATATAAACCCCAATGGTTCTCCTAGTTGAGGCTGCTCATTCAAGTTGCTGATTACGATTTTGGTGCAGCCACTTGGAGATTACGATCGTAAACCCGAGAGAGCTAGTTTACGATTACGATTTTGTACCCGACAAGTTCAACTTGTGTGTAATATCAGGTTTTATCGTTTATATTAATCGTTTTCTTGGTTTTCTTCTCATCTCTCATCTTGAATCAATCAATCACTTGGATTCCGCACTCGTGATTGATAGAATATCGTGAACGGTTGTTGATTCTGGACCAACAATTGGTATCAGAGCCAAGAATCAGTGATTCGAGGTTCTCACGGTATTGGATTCAAGCTTTTTCTGGAAAAAGGTTTGATTTTTGAAGGTTTTTGAAGGTGTTCTTCGTGTTTACGATCAGTTTGCTGCTGGGTTTGAAGGTTTACGATTGTTTTCTGGGTTTTTCACGGGTTTACGACTGCAAGATCTTGAATATCATCATCGGAAACACGTTTACGACATAAAGCTTCGATTTTTATCTGTTTACGATCGGGAAATTCGTGTTTACGATTGTACTTTGTCAGAATCGAGTGTTTACGACATTTCTCTACCGGAAATGCTCAACGTAAACAGAGTTTACGACTTTTCGGATCGGATTCAGGAGTTTACGATTTGCTTGTATCGGAATCGTGTTTATGAATGGGTTGTATCAGAATCAAGTTTACGACAAATTCTTATCGGAATCGGAGTTTGCGATCCAACTTCATCGGAATCAGCGTTTACGATCTGGTGATTACGATCCAGCTGTTATTACAATCGTAAACAGGTGATTACGATCGTAAATAGGGATTACGATCGGAAACAGGGTTGGTTTACGGCAAAAAGTCGCTATTTCACACTTTCACGGAAACAGTCATAACTTTTGACTCGTTTGGAGTTAGAGGCTCAAATTTGAACACGACGTTCGTGACACTGAGCCCCAGAATTACCCCAGACTTATGTTCTGGGGAGCTCGTTTGGACCCCCAAATTCCACTCCGAAGGCCTCCGTTTTCGCGTTTTAAGTTTTTGATACTATTCTTTGAATAGTACTTTTGCCGTTTTTGCCGATTTTTCAAAATTTTCAAAGGCTGCATATCTAAAGAAAGAAAATGAGTTCAGTGGTTGAAGAAAAGAATATGGTTGAGGACAAGGATGCTTTCGCAGATGAAGTTGACAAAACTAAGATATGCCCCAATCCTACTTGTGCTCGTTTAATTCCTGGCCTTAGACAACTTTGGAAAAACAGTAAGATAGAATTATTTGATATGCAATGTTCTCAGAAGTTCATTTAAGGGCAGATGAGAGAAGAGTGAAGAGAAGGTGAAAGCTCAAAAACTAGACATTGAGAAATATCAAAAGCTAGCTACGGAGAAGACTATTTTATATGATCGGGCTAGGATTGAGATATCTGAGCTGACACAGAAACTAACTGAACTGCAGCAAGAATTTGATGAGCTGTAGGTCAAGTATGATTGCAATCAGGAAAGAAATCATGCGAATGCTCGATGCTGGAAAGGAATTGTCACATGCTGTTGTGACTGGTCAAGTTGGGAAAGATAAAACTGGGTTTGGGTCAGAAAAGTCTGATAAGTCTCTGTCTGCAAACAGTATTATTCCTCCACCAGTTCCCAGAGACATTATAGGAATGCTTCTTAGTGAGGATCAAGTTGAACGAACCAAGTTTGATTATAAAGAAACTGCTCCTCCTATTGATAGTGTCTTGGTTGGAACTACACCATTGACTCAAAAAGAAATTGATAATGAAGCAAGCATGACTTATGGTGAAGGGAGAGTAAAGGATATATTAGACAATGATGACAGGTATCACAACTCTAAGTCTGATGATGCTGGGATAGAGTTGAAACCATACCCCGAAATTGAAATCCCATACTTCAAAGTAATTGACAATGTTGAAAGGGAAAAAGTGATCTTGACGACACGACCTGAGGGGAAGATCTTTATGACATCTGGATCAATGTTTGACCAAGAACCAGATGTTGGATATGAATTACCATCTTTCTCCTCCAAGTTCAAGGGAATAACTGATGGAGTGATAAGTGAACCTAAAATTGAGAGGCCAAAGATCACCATCAAGCATCCAAGTATGAAACCAACAGCTGAAGTGAAGAATGAAAAACTCAAGGGAGTAGCAGTGTCTCCCATTTCTTCAGTTGGATCATGCAGTTGCCGCTGTAATTGCAAGAATGATGCTTCAACGTCAAAGAATCAAGGAAGCACAAAGACAGTAAAGACAGGTTCGACACAGGCTTCGACAAACCAGCAGAAAGTCAAATCTGAAGCTGCAGTCAAAGCAAAGAAGCAGACAGAAGGCAAACCAGCTCCATACCAGCCACCAAAGACAAATGGGTACACGTCTGACTTCTATCTAAAGAAGCAGACTTGCTTTAATTGTGGCATCGCTGGTCATATTGCTAGAAACTGTCTTTATCGCCCCTATGAACCATATTATCCGAAAACCCAAAGGGTTTCATCTCAGGAGTCTGTGAAGTCTAAGCCGATGATGCTGCAAACACCTAAGGCAAGGAAGACTGTTACTCCTAAGGTTAAACCCTCTGATCAACATTGGGATGCTGCCAAAGCTGAAAGAAAATATATAAATCAAAACAACAGCTTTCCAAGTTACAAAAATTTCCAAAAACAGGTGAAGAAACCGTTTTCTAAACAACCAAAGTCTGAAAAAACCAAAGTTACCCCTCCCAAGGTAACTAAAACTGTTTTGAAAAATGACTCTAAAATGAAGAAGGTTGAAGTACCTAAACTCACAACTCCAAAGGTGACTAAAACAAAAACTATTTTGAAAAATAAATCTAAAACAAAGAAGGTTGAAATACCTAAAGTCACAACTCCAAATGTGACTAAAACAAATGTTAAATCACCTGGAACTTGGAAAGCAAAAATCAAGGCAGCTCCATCCCAACTTCCTGATTTCTCAAAGGGGATGTTCTTACAAGAAGTATCTTTATTGATTCCCCAGGTGTACCCAGAAAAACAATGGCCTGGGTACCAATGACTAACTAATCTCTCACTATGTGCAGGAACAGTCAAGGAGGATTATCACTAACATTTTTATTATTAATTTGTTTGTTGATAAGTGATTGTTCCAGGCACATTTTAGAAGACATATCTTCATGTCATGACAAGCAATTTTTATGGAGGATATGTTTCCTTGAGAGGTAAAAGGTAAAATTCAGCATGAAAGGTACTGTTCTTAACTTGGTTGTTTGTTTGATGAAGCGGTAAAGGGTGTCTTGTGTCAAACCAAATTTCCTAAAATTTTCACTTGGTGCTTGATTGTTGAAGTGTTTGACTTCTAATGCAATTTAGTGTGCATGTCATGAAACCCATTTCTCAAAATTTTCAAATTCATACTTTGAAGATTAGCTTGGCCTGATGTGTGTGTCTTTATTTGTTCTGTTTGTGTGTGTTCGTGTTTAAAAAAAATGAATGAAATGAATGATGTTCACAACAGTTGTGGCATTAAAAATCAAAAAGCAAGGGGAAGAAATGTAAAGATAAAGAAAAAAGTTGACCCCTCAAAAATAGTGTGCTTTTCAATTTTTAATAGTTTGTTTGTGTTTGTTTCTGAGAAAGGTAGGGGAAGTTAAATATGTCAGGATTGGAGATGACTGACACGTGTAAAGCGGAAGTGAAAAACAAGCTCCACGGTGATATGCTCGGTAGGCTCGACCTAATCTTATGACCGCCAATGTAAGTGCAATGAACTTAATATATATATGTTTTAGTTTCTCATCTCAGTTTACATGGTTTAAAAAAAACAGAGTCCCGACAAAAACGGGTTGAGAGCGGTAATTATACCTAGTATTCACTTTCTCACACGCCATGTTTCTGCTGTTATGACTATACCACATAATGAAAAGAAAAAGAAAAGAAAAAGAAAAGAAAAAGAAATGAAAAAGAAAAGAAAAGAAAAAGAAATGAAAAAGAAAAGAAAATGAAAAATAATCATTCAGTTTGGTCTTCTTTGCGTGCTTATTCGGCCGACCTGATCACCGACTGATGATTAATGAAATAAGTGGTAGTCATAACGGTGTTGCATGGTTCCTCAAGTTGGGGGTTTGTGAATCCTCAATAAAATCTAAGGTTGGGTGGGGTTTTCTATGTACAATTGGGTGTGGGGACGATTAAACATGCTGGTAATTAGTAATCTTTTATGCATGATGCATTTGGTTGGGTTTGAACGGGTCTGAGTTTAAAACGAACAAACATACCGGCAATCACCTGGACTAGTCGAGTAACTGAAGCTGAAAAGGGTTCCTCAGTCAGATTCATACGGTTTGATCCCTTGTAAACTTTCTCATGTTTGATATTGGTAAGTATTTGTTTATTTTTATCTTTCGTGTGTGAGTCTTTAAGTTCTTTTTGGTTGTGTTTACGGCTAGGCCATGTTAACTTAACAAGTCAAAATGTGTTTTCATGGGTTTTGATGCATGACAATATGCCCCCTGCAGATCTTGACAAATTTTTAGGGGAACAAGAGGGGTTGAGAGGGGATAATAAGTATTATCCGAAGGGAACTCGAGGATGATACTTATTATCTGATGAAAAAGACTTCCATAATACATAGTATCTGAAGGGAACTCGAAGATAATATGTATTATCTCAGGGGAAGTCCTTAGCTGAGGGGAAGTTATCAGCTAAGGGGAAGTCTTTAGAGGTCTTGGGTTCAGGGGAAGTTTTATAGAAAACCCGTAATCTATATTAGGATTTTTGGTTAAAATTATGTTAATTTGAATCAACTGAACATATGATAATTACCTCCTAACCCAAAGACCGGTCATAAAATGTCTGGTGGAGTATATTTTTTCAAATGTGTGTCAGACAGGTTGATGATAGAAAGATGTTGCTGATGCTATTGCTGCTCAAAGTTAAAGAACCAGCCGAACAAGACTTCCATCTGGAAAAGCAACTATTCAGGGGAAGTTGTTGGTGTCTTTACAAGTTTCCAAAAGCTTCAAAAGTTTTTCAAAAAAAAATGCTCACAAGTTTAGGGGAAGCTAAAGATTTCAAGTCGATCTTTAATGAAGAAAATGATGCAGAGAGCAGGCAGAGATCATGAAGACCCAAGATCAACAATCAAGTTCTTCACAGTTAGAGGTTTTCAAAATTTTACCCTCTAATTTTTGGAGATTCAAGACAGTTACCGAAGATTCAGCAAGAACCAGTTCTTTCAAGAAAAGCAAGTCAATGAGAGTCCTCCATAACATTGCTTGTTCATTTCAAGAAGTTCAAGCTGATGCTGATCAAGAGGAAGTCCCAAGTGCCCGTCATGAAACCCATTGAAGATTTCTGCGGAAAGAATCTTCATTAACATCTATGCCAGCCAGTCAAGAAAAAGAATTTCATAGATTGAAGACATTTAATATCACAAGCCTAGGGGAAGATTGTTGAGGCTAGATTATGAGGCTTGTAATATTAAATAAGCTGGGCTGGGCTTAGAGGGTTTAATTAGATTACTAGGCTAGTTTACTATTGGATATGGGCTTGGGCTTGGGTTTAAGATCCAAAAGGGCCCAATTGTAAATCCATTGGGGTGCCTATATAAACCCCAATGGTTCTCCTAGTTGAGGCTGCTCATTCAAGTTGCTGATTACGATTTTGGTGCAGCCACTTGGAGATTACGATCGTAAACCCGAGAGAGCTAGTTTACGATTACGATTTTGTACCCGACAAGTTCACCTTGTGTGCAATATCAGGTTTTATCGTTTATATTAATCGTTTTCTTGGTTTTCTTCTCATCTCTCATCTTGAATCAATCAATCACTTGGATTCCGCACTCGTGATTGATAGAATATCGTGAACGGTTGTTGATTCTGGACCAACACTATTGTGTGCTGCATGACTTTTAGTAAATGTTCTTCAACCTCTTTCAGACCTTACTTATGTAATATGTAACATCTTTGTTCTTCTACATTCTAAAAACAGTAGCCATAAGGGATGCAGCACACAAAAGGATTATGGGTGATATATATGGTGCATTTCAAAAATTTCGTGAAAATAGATTACAAGGTGAAGTAGAAGTAAGTTCTGATCGTGAGGATGATAGTATAGGTAAAGCCTATCAGAAGGCTAGGGATATAGCCAAACTTAGAAAAAAGAAAGGTTTGATTTGATTTAAATTTATAGACAAAGATTTAAATTTATAGACGAATAGAATTAAATTACAAAATTCATGACTGTAATCTATTTTTTACTGTAGTACATTATTCATTTACTGTTTTTCCTTTTTTTTCTTCTTTTACATAGGTGAAGCTGCTGGGAATGTCAAAGGAAATGAACGAAAGAGAACGTTGTCGGGACATGTTGAGTTAGAGAAAGGAAAATGTAAGGTTACTACCGTGAACATAATAATAATGATTTTGTTAATAATTTTGATTACGTTTTGTTTTGTTTCTCTTATACGTTAGATGCACCTAAAGAAAATGAAGCAGAAGCTGCAACAACCCGTAAGTTTCCAAGGACTTAAACCGATAATATATACTTATGTGTTAACTGTGTTACGTAACTGTTTACTTGCAATGTGCCAATTTTATCATAATTACATTCATTTACAGTAGGAAAATAGCCTTGACGTAGCCTTAATCCATGTTGTAAACAATAATTGAACATGATGACTTCTTTTCAATAAATGGTCGCTGGAACTTCAATAATAATAAAGCGACTAACCAAATTCATTTATCAAGTTTACCAAACTATGCGGTAAACGTTAAACATGATCCCATCATCTTGGAGTTTATCATTATTTTTCATTTTCATTTTATGTTCATTTTTTAAACCATTAAACTTTAATTTACCTTTTATCAACCTTTATCATTTTATGACACACATATTCCACATACGACTTATACAAACAATTTCATGATTAATAACAACGTGTTTAGACAACGACAACAAAACGAGACTTGTGATCCATTCCCCACGTAAACCTCAATATATTCTACATCCAAAACATTTTATTAAACTTTATTAACGTTCACGACAATTGTATTTTGCATGCATGTTATATATTTATACATGCAACGTAAGTTTTTCAAAATATAAACCTTTGTAATATTTTGAGTCCACTTAAGTTATCATTTTATAATTTCTAAACGTCGTAGATAACTATATTTATAAAATGTTTCGTTACACTCGATTCGTTTATTTATTTTATCCGTTCCGCGTAGTATTTGACCCGTCACTTTTTTTTCCTTCCTCTTCTCCTCTATCCTTCGCGACCCGTCCCCCTCGTTTTCTCCTTGACCCGGTCGGCCACAGGATCGAACCCGTGACCTCCCTCCTCTCCTCGCCGGTTACGAGACAACCAAACCACCACCTTTCCATTTGAATTGCTAGTTAGTTGTGTACTTGTGTTGATCTCCATTAGATGCCCTTCCCATCAACACTAGACAACACTCTTACAACCCTATGCATGCTTTAACAACCATAGCTTAAGGTTGTCTCAAGCCACAACAAAACTAAGACCCATTAGTCAATAGTTTCCCTCCCGATACTTCTCTTCTTTCCCTCTCAAAGTGCAGCCATGTTTACTCCTTTTACAACAACATGACACAAGTATTCAAGACCCTTGAACCTCCTTTGGATGTGCTTAAACCGATCGGATGACAAGGGCTCGAACCCGACCCTTTTCCTCTCCATTTCGGTCCATGCACAACACACACACACATTAACACTTAGACTTTTATTTAACCTCTCCATGTACTAGATATTTGTCAACATAACAAGACCCAAACTCTCACATTCCTTCCCTCTCTCTCTAACCCGTTCCCTCTCTCTTTCTCGGTTTCACTAGAACCGAAACACACACACATATACAAACCAAACACTTCTTTTCCTCAATTACTTTCATACTTAATCACTTTTGGAGAACCCTAGCCTCATTCATCACATTTATTTCTCAAGAACATTTCTCCTTCTCTCTCTTTGCTCCCAACCGTAAGTACCTCTCTCTCTCTACTCTCTCTCTAAAACTCTTGAGTAATCACTCATGTTCTTGATGATTTATGACAATAGGAAGAAAGAACACTCAAGAATCACTATCATCATCATCATTTTCGGCCTCTCTCATCTCCTAACAAGGTTTCATCATCACTTTTCTTAGTTAAATCTTGTTCTAACAAGTATTACTAGTATTCTTTCATAACTAGATCACTCCATTTACAAGTCTTGACTCACATTGTTGTGTAAACATCATTTTACCCTATATAAGCTTACTTACTTGTATTTAACTTCATTTTCCTCCATATATTTACCTACTAGAAACTCATGATAATATTTACTTGCATTATTATGTTCAAGATTTAGTTTAGTTAGACTTTTACACAAGTATTTGCTTAGTTTGCATTTTTAGACAATAACTTTGTATTTATCATGTATTATGTGTAGATCTTGTAACTTTGGACCCCTTGATGCCTATGACACGTTTTTAGACTCTTATTATAGTCAAAATATGATATCTTAGACTTTAGAAAAGTTACTAGTGCTTAAACTCACCATAGCAAACTTTTACATACAAAATTACACCTTAAAAACCCTAAAAAGTGCCTTTAGCTATAGATCCGTTTTGACCAGAAAGTTTGGACTTTTAAACAGTAGGTTATGATGGTTAAATTGAACCTAAGACATGGCCAAAATATCCCTTTATAAATTACTTGAATTTGGGCACAAACCGGGACTAAAACCGACACCCGACGGGCCCGGAAACACCATTTTTGTAAAGAAACCCAAATCTGATCCAAATGAACTCATAGGTTTATTTTAATGATGAAAACATGTTTACAAATTCTTATGGTGA
>JBCNJP010010315.1:0-22917 GCA_039602395.1 Deinandra increscens subsp. villosa | reverse complement strand
ATATATATATATATATATATATATATATATATATATATATATATATATAGAGGAAGGGTAAGTTGCAAACCAAGGTGAGTTGAGAAAACTTTGAAAACTCATTATCCACCTTTGATTTTGATGATCCAATGGTTGATAATTTTTCTAGTATTTTCCATTTAAATAAGTTATTCTATTTGTTTGTCCTTTAGTGAAAAAGGGTATTATGGTAATCTCCTTAAAATGACTTTTGTACAATCTGCAAGAATTCATATCATCACATCATCTCATCTCTCTCTTCATTTCTCTTACCTTCTTCCTTCCTCATTCTTCATTCTTCCATTTCTTTCATTTCAAAATTTTAGTTTTACTCTCCAATCCCAAACCCATCTTATCTCAAGTTTCGACGATGACCAAGCTAGGGTTCCGGCGAGCTAGGGTTCTCCGCCACCACCTTCCACCTTCACCACCACCCACCACCTCCGTCACCACCTCCATCCACAGATCCCTTCTATTCGCCTCCACCAGTAAGCCCGACCCATCTCTTCAACTCTAAACTCACCGCAATCCATCACCATCACCATCCTTTACGAGTCACGCAACGTTGTTTCACCACCAACATGAGCCGTCACCACCGCATATGGAATAATCAGAATCAAGATCTGAAAGTTATGAGGGCGTCGACTGATACGAGATGAACTCTAGCTTCAATTCTCTCATGGTACATATATTTTGACTGATTTGCATCGGTAGGGAAGATTTAATATTTAAGATTTGGTTCATTTCCCCCCTAATTTAAAGCTCTGTTTTTTTTATAATGCTCAATATTTGGATATGGTAAAACTTTGCTTAAATTTGTTCGTCACAATTTAGTTCTGACAAATAAGTTTTACTAATTTTTCTCTTTATTTTAAAGCTCTATTTTTTCTCTCATAGTATATTAATTTATTCTTGTATATCTGGATTTGGTCAAGTGTAATTTAATACGAGGTATTTTATTTCTTTTTACCTTAATGTTACACGTGTGTTACATAATTTTTCTTAATCATGTTACGTATGTAAATTTTCACATGTGTTACATATGGAATGTTATATATAATGACACATCTAGTGTTACATCGTATGGTTCCATAGCTGTTACATATGTAAATTTAATGTGTAACATATTACCATTTGTTAAATGTGTCTTTTCGAAAGATGTTGCATATGCAATTTTACTCATCTAACATGTTACATATCATTATCTATTTAAAGTTACATATATAATGTCTAATGTGGGGTAATGTTAAGTATATAAATTTACTTATGTAAAGCTCACAATTAAATGCATATCTAAAAAAATGATGGTACATATGTAACTATATGTTAATTTACTTACATAATGATGTTACATATGTTAATATACTTACGTAATATGTTACATCTCATTTATCTATTTAAATTTACATATGAAAACTCACCATCCAATGTAAATTTACGTATGTTTCATGCTTGAACTAATATGACTAAACATTTTGGAGATTTAGAAAAATGTATATCTAAACAATGATGTTACATATGTGACTAAACAATGATGTTACATATTTAACTATACGTTAATTTACTTACATATGTGAATCTACTTACGTAATATGTCACATCTCATTTATCTATGTGAATTTACATATATAAACTCGTCCTTCATATGTACATTTGCCTATGTTTCATGTTTGAACTAATGAACGTTTTTTTGTAGGAGAATGTATTTTCTTTGTCAAAGATGAAGATATTTATAAAGAAGTTGAGAAATAGGCAAATGTACATATGAAGGACGAGTTTATATATGTAAATTCACATGATAAATGAGATGTGACATATTACGTAAGTAGATTCACATATGTAAGTAAATTAACGTATAGTTAAATATGTAACATCATTGTTTAGTCACATATGTAACATCATTGTTTAGATATACATTTTTCTAAATCTCCAAAATGTTTAGTCATATTAGTTCAAGCATGAAACATACATAAATTAACATTGGATGGTGAGTTTTCATATGTAAATTTAAATAGATAAATGAGATGTAACATATTACGTAAGTAAATTAACATATGTAACATCATTATGTAAGTAAATTAACATATAGTTACATATGTACCATCATTTTTTTAGATATGCATTTAATTGTGAGCTTTACATAAGTAAATTTATATACTTAACATTACCCCACATTAGACATTATATATGTAACTTTAAATAGATAATGATATGTAACATGTTAGATGAGTAAAATTGCATATGCAACATCTTTCGAAAAGACACATTTAACAAATGGTAATATGTTACACATTAAATTTACATATGTAACAGCTATGGAACCATACGATGTAACACTAGATGTGTCATTATATATAACATTCCATATGTAACACATGTGAAAATTTACATACGTAACATGATTAAGAAAAATTATGTAACACACGTGTAACATTAAGGTAAAAAGAAATAAAATACCTCGTATTAAATTACACTTGACCAAATCCAGATATACAAGAATAAATTAATATACTATGAGAGAAAAAATAGAGCTTTAAAATAAAGAGAAAAATTAGTAAAACTTATTTGTCAGAACTAAATTGTGACGAACAAATTTAAGCAAAGTTTTACCATATCCAAATATTGAGCATTATAAAAAAAACAGAGCATTAAATTAGGGGGGAAATGAACCAAATCTTAAATATTAAATCTTCCCTACCGATGCAAATCAGTCAAAATATATGTACCATGAGAGAATTGAAGCTAGAGTTCATCTCGTATCAGACGACGCCCTCATAACTTTCAGATCTTGATTCTGATTATTCCATATGCGGTGGTGACGGCTCATGTTGGTGGTGAAACAACGTTGCGTGACTCGTAAAGGATGGTGATGGTGATGGATTGCGGTGAGTTTAGAGTTGAAGAGATGGGTCGGGCTTACTGGTGGAGGCGAATAGAAGGGATCTGTGGATGGAGGTGGTGACGGAGGTGGTGGGTGGTGGTGAAGGTGGCAGGTGGTGGCGGAGAACCCTAGCTCGCCGAAACCCTAGCTTGGTCATCGTCGAAACTTGAGATAAGATGGGTTTGGGATTGGAGAGTAAAACTAAAATTTTGAAATGAAAGAAATGGAAGAATGAAGAATGAGGAAGGAAGAAGGTAAGAGAAATGAAGAGAGAGATGAGATGATGTGATGATATGAATTCTTGCAGATTGTACAAAAGTCATTTTAAGGAGATTACCATAATACCCTTTTTCACTAAAGGACAAACAAATAGAATAACTTATTTAAATGGAAAATACTAGAAAAATTACCAACCATTGGATCATCAAAATCAAAGGTGGATAATGAGTTTGCAAAGTTTTCTCAACTCACCTTGGTTTGCAACTTACCCTTCCTCTATATATATATATATATATATATATATATATATATATATATATATATATATATATATAGGGTTAGGTTTAATTGAGAACTTTTTGTTTTGAGAACTAAATCTCCACCATTAATTTCAGTTGGGGACCACTACAATTCATGGGAGGGGGGTATATGTAAATATAACTAGTGGCTTAAAATGGTTCTCAAAAGTTCTCTCAACCAATTAGTTCTCAAATGATCCTCTCCCTATATATATATATATATATATAGGAATGAGAACAATTAATAACCCATGTTAAAAGAGATAACCAAATAACCACATCCTAGTGTCTTGATGAAAAAACAAGTGCTATGAATTAGTGACATATGACACTCCTTTTTTTTCTTTTTTTTTTAACAGAAAGGGTATTTTACCCAAAAGAAAAAAGTACCCCTCTCATTTTTAAAACGCTTATAACTTTTTTATCCGAAGTCGTTTTTTTTTTAAAAATTATACCAATGAACTCGTCGTTTTTTATCTTTAATTCGGATGTGGTCCCGACTTTTTTCGGAGATTTTTTTTTCAAACGTCCGTATTAACATCAATGCTACAGAAAAAAGGCACTGGTGCTAACCAAAAAAGGCATCAGTGCTACTTTTTGTAACATTACATGTCAGTACGGACGTTTGGAAAAAAAATGTCAACAAATGTTAGGCCCACATCTGAATTAAAGATAAAAATGCGACGAGTCCAACGGTATCTTTTTTATAAAAAACTGACATCGGATAAAAAAGGTGTAACCGTTTTAAAATGGAGGGGGTATTTTATTGGTTGAGTTAAATGACTAAAATACCCTTTCTGGAAAATGAGGGAGAGGGACACTTGTCATAATTTTGGTGGTTCACATGTGTCCTAAGGGCACACATAAGGTGCAACAAATGCACATCGAAAATTAAAAAAAGGTACCAAGATTCTTTTTGAAAATTAAAAAAAGGTACCAAGATTCTTTTTGAAAATTAAAAAAAATACCAAGATTCATCTTGAAAAATAAGAAAGGTACAAGGATTCTTCTTGAAAATGTATTTTTTAATTTTCAAGATGCATTTATTGCACTTTTTTTCTAATTTTTTAGATACATTTATTACACCTTATGTGTGTCCTTAGGGCACATATTAAAAAACCCCATATATATATATACAAGGGAAGGATCATGCGAAAACACCATTTTTTTATGAGAACTGCGTAAAGAAATCTTAAAACCTACATAACTTTTTCATACGTTAATATTTTTTTTAAAATTTACACCAAAAGTCATAACACTATGTTATCTTTAATCCTATAAAAATTAAAAAAAAAATAATGTTTTTTTTTTTTTTTTGTGTGGTGCACATGTGCATTACATAAAAAAACCTCATACTTTTAGTATGAGTTAATATATTTTTTCTAAGTCGCACCATATATCATATATTTCCATCATTTTTTTGCTTTTTTATTGAATGATGCACATGTGCATCACACCAAAAAAACCTCATACATGTGGTATACATTAATAGGTTTAAAAGGAAACTGCACCCTAAATCTTATAGTTGTGTTATCTTTAGATTTAAAGAAAAAAAAATAACATTTTATAACTTTTTTAATTATATGATGCACATGTGCATCACACGAAAAAAAACGTTAATTTTTTAAAAAATATTTTGCTCCAGAATTAAAGATGACGTAATTCTAAGACTTTTGGCGCAAATTTTATGAAAGCGTTATATATATAGGGTGAGGTTCATTGTAGACCCCCTTAAAAAGTGTAGACCCGTAGACCCCCTATATTGTTCTATAAAACTCAATAAAAATTATAAACTCATTGTTGTTGAATTTGTTTTCTTTTTTTACTTTTATTTTATATTTTTCTTTGCGATAAGTTTTTAAAAACCAAAAAAGAAAACCTAGAAAGTTGTTGGAGACATTGAAATATAATTGTTGTTAAAAATTAATTGGACACTAGATATTCATTTTAATCTTAATTTTTGTTTGTTAATTTTAATGTCATATTTCTATCTTTATATTTTAATTTAGAGTTTATTTCTAATGTTTTTAGTTTTCTTTATTTTTTATTTTTTTACTTTGAAATTACAATTTTCAGTGACTTTTATAGTACGACGATTATTAAAGTTGCACTGAGTTTTATAAACAATGACTTTTAAACATATCACCGAGTTTTAAATTTAATAGTGAGTTTTATAATTTACATTGAGTTTTATAGAATATCAATTTTTAAAGTTGTAGCGAGTTTTGAACACAACTCAGCAACGAGTTTTATTATTTTTAGTGAGTTTTATAGAACAATTATATTTCAATTTCTCCAAAAACTTTTTAGGTTTTCTTTTTAGTTTTTAAAAACTTATCACATAAAAAAATTATAAACTAGAAATAAAAAAGCAAATTCAAAAGCAATGAGTTTTATAATTTTTAGTGAGTTTTATAGAACAATATAGGGGGTCTACAGGTCTGCACTTTTTAAGGGGTGTACAATGAATCTTTGACTATATATATATATATATATATATATATATATATATATATATATAGGAAGAGAATCATTTGAGAACTAATTTGATTTGAGAACTAAAAAGAATTAATTTGAGCCAGAAGTTTATTTACATGTATCCCCCCTCACATGAATTATAGTGCCCCCCCCCCCCCCCTGAAATTTGTGGTTGAGATTTAGTCCTCAAAAGTTCTCAAAATAAAAAGTTCTCATTTGAACCTAACCCTATGTGTATAAATATATATATAGGTTTAGGGTAAAATACATCCAGCAAAAACGCTACATCCATTGCGGATTCATCTGGGGCGTCCATCAAGATCATCCAACAGCCAGGATCTATGGTGTTTCCGCCTATGGTGTTTTTTCCCCCACCGAAAACACCATAGGCGGAAACACCATAGATCCTGGCTGTTGGATGATCTTGATGGACGCCCCAGATGAATCCGCAATGGATGTAGCGTTTTTGCTAGATGTAGGATAACTCGACTCTATATATATATATATATAGGTATAGGTGTAGGTTCAGCTAAAAAAACCATTTCACCTAAGAAGGCTAGGAAGCAACCACGTGCTGACATGTGTACATAACACACTAACACAATGCATAAAAAGTAAAATATGCTGACACACTAACACACTGGATACAGTGTGTTAGTGTGTTATTGTCCACGTGTCAGCATTAATTGCTTCCTATCCTTTTTAGGTGAAAGTGTTTTTTTAAAAATAACTTTACCCTATATATATATATACGGTGGGGGTGGTTCAAGAGAAAACCAGTCTAAATTTAGAAAACCAAGAAAAACACTTTCAGCCAATTACAAAATTTCTTGGTATTTGTATTTATTTAAATTATAAAAGGTTAGTAATGTAATTTTACCATTACTCTAATTAATTAATAAATCAATTATTCAATCCTACTTTCTCTCCCATCGGTTACATTTTTTCTTTATTTCGTGATCAGGTTTAATATAACAAAAATCTCCATTAATCACGTTCTTTCTTTTCCTAAAACCTGCGCATTCTATTCCTCCATTGATGCCCACGTTTTTTTTTCTTTCCACAATGGCAACATCACTTTTGAAGTGCATTTGATTTCATTATCAATTTGATTAACGTGCATTTGATTTAATTATCAATTTGATTCTTAATCAAATAGAAAGTCAAGGATGCGCATTTGATTCGCAACATCAAACACGATCTCAGCACCCTCTATATGCGATTTCATCAAAAACGATTTTAGAGCTATGAATCACATTCGATTATTGATTTCATCTATATTCGTTTCATATTATTACACAGATGTAACTAAGGATTATGCATATGTAACCATAGTATAGTTCGTTTCGTCATGTTCTTCCTCGTTGATTTCAAGTCTTCCTATGATTACACATATGTATGTAACATGTGATTACGTATATGTAACCTCCGTATAATTGATCTTATTATGTTCTTCATCATCGATTTCAAGTCTACCTACGATTAGACATATGTATGTAACATGTGATTACACATATGTAACCTACGTATAATTAATCTCATTGTATTCTTCTTTGTCAATTTAAGACTACATATGATTAAATATATGTATCTAACATATGATTACACATATGTAATCTCAATATAATTCATCTCATTGTGTTCTCATTATCAATTTCAATTACGTACTTCCATTAAAATGTTCAAATTATTTTAAATTATATTTTTATGTAATTTGAGAAAGAAGAGCGAGAGTGAGTGATTTTAGGAGATTTGATATGTAATAAGGGAAATTAATTCCATTTTCAAAATCTTTTGGGTTGCAACTTACCAATTTACCCTTACTACTATTAATGTAATCAAATAAAGATTTTTTTTCTTAAAAAATATCACAATTAAAGTGGTCCATTAAATTTTAGATCAATGGTCACCAGGTGGTTTTCTTGGTTTTCTAAAAGAGGATGGTTTTCTCTAGAACCCTCCCCTATATACGGTTAAGTTAAACTGAGATTTTTTTGTTTTGAGAATTTTAAGGACTAATCTTAACCACTAATTTCATTTGGGGGGGGGGGGGCACTTAAATTCATGGGGAGATTTCCTTATCTATAATTAGTGGCTCAGATTAATCCTCAAAAGTTCTGAAAACCAAATAGTTCTTAAAAGTTTTTAAAACAAAAAGTTCTCAACTTAAGTAACTGTCACACCCCGGTCAACGGATTTGGGTGTGAGCGAGACGGAATCATAGTCACAGATATACAGAACAACTTCCACTAAATTCAAACGTCATTTAAAACATAATACCATTTATGTTGCAGCGGAAAGTTGTGGTGAGATGATAATGTCTTACATTTGAATAAAAGTCTTAGTTTGATATTGAAATCATAAATCAGTTTATTTAAGATAGGTCGGGACTACGACTCCGGTGAAGCAGGGTCGAAAGTTACAGTGAAGCCCTATTTGCACGTCTTCCATGATAAGCTTAGATACCTGAGAAATCATGAGTTTAAAAGCTCAACATAAAGTTGGTGAGGTTCACAGGTTTATGATTCTATGGTACGTTTGTAAAAACAGTTTACAGTATGTTGGAATAACAGTTTATGGTATACTTAAATTTTACGTTGGTTTACTGTCGTGGTTGTAAGATCCTCCCATGAACCTCAAATTCGAATACTAACGGATTACCCACTCATGGCATTCTATCCCAAGAATACCGAACAGGCAAGAATAACTAACGTGTACCCCTTGACAATGTACGAAGTCAGGATTGGAGCTACCAATCTGGGCAGGGTTGTCAACCCAAATAGATCTATTAACTAGTTATCGTTTCGAGCAGAACTAATCGAATTCAATTAATAGTGGGATTTCAGTTGTACTAACGTTTATAACGATAAAGTACCAGTTGTTTGGGATACGGAATGGAACATGTAGTCAAACGGCTAACAGGTAAACCATAACATTAAATAAAAAGCATTTTATCAGTTCATGATTTCTCCCCCATAAGTGTAAAACATTTGTAAAGAAAAGGGGCCGTGAAACTCACCTGTTCAAGATGAATGATCGTGACTGCTGATACGAGCAACAAGTAACCGACGTCCTAATATCAATAATAATAATAGAACACGTCTTAGGTCTTGTTTCAATTGGAAAACGTTTTGGTTACCCAACGATCCTGATCGAGACTTGACAATTTATTCCCGTTTGTAACGTTTGGAAAACCCGTTCGTAATATTTATCGTTCAAATAAATATTTAAGTTAATGAATATATTTATAGTCAAATAAATATATAGGGTTGGGTTCTATAGAAAACCAATATTTTATAAAAAACCAAAAAACCAAGGAAAAAAATTATTTTTTTTTTAACTTTTTTTATATGTTTCTTTCATGATTTTAAGAATATTGGAAAAAGAAAAAACTTTAAAAACGTTTTCGAGTTTTTTTTAAAAATAAAATAAAATTCGAATTTTAGCTTGAAATTAATATTGCACTATGCAACAATAATATAAAATTGGTTTATGAATGTCAATTCTTTGTTTTTTACATTATTCGCATAAACCACATTCATATTTAAGTTAAGTCTCTTGTTTTTAAGTAGTTTTAATTATAATGCATTATGCAATACTATTGGTACTATTGCATGATGCAATAATAAAAAATCACTAAACTTTTTATTTTTTAAATTTTTTTCCCATAAATAAAGCTAATAAAATTATAGAATTTTTGGTGAAATTATTTTTAAAAAATATTAATATATGAAGAAGTTATACAGAAAAAAAGGTTGGTTTTTTGGTTTTTTGGATAATTATTGGTTTTCTATAGATCTTTCCCCTAAATATATATAGCTTTGTAGAAATAATTATAATCAAATATTTATTTAAGATTACGAAAATATATATTTAATCAAGTTCTGAACAGTGAGACAAACAATAAAGTAATTATTATTTGAAGTTCACGCTATATATTTAAGTTGGAGTTCATAATTATAGACAAATAATTATATATATAAGTCATTTTCGTCTAATTATACAGATACAAGTATCTGGCCATTGATCGTTATGATAATAAATATTTAGCTTCGTAAATATTATTATGTTTATGATATCTCCTAAACAGTTTTTTTTCTTTCTAAATTATATTTAGAAAATAATATTTAAATAACAAAATATTAAGGCGAGATATTTGTGTGAAGTGGTGATATATTTGTAACAATATATAAGTTTCACGTCGTGACAGTCTAAGATATAATACCTTATATTTTAGGTCCAAAGTCCAGAATCAATATAATATATATACTACTTATTCCGACAAATAATATGATACGAAAAATTAATATTCAAGTCTTTAAATATTATTGGGTTAATAACTATAAATTCAAGTCATTAAAAGTGATATCTAGAAATATGAGCATTTAGTTGTTGATTATGAGTCTAAACGTTCGGTATTTAGAAATATATGTATGTTTTATAAAAATAAAACTATTTTTATAATCAACATAGTCAATAATATATTTCTTATATTTTATGTCTAAAATATATCCGTTTATATATTTTAGTCCGATGTGTTATTTTGACGGTCTTTGAGTTTGTTTTTATACCGCTTAGTCTATATTCTTTTTAGTCTTCACAACGATTTTCAAATATATATATTTTGACGCAAGTTCTTAAATATTAAAGTTAGTTTAATATTTAGGATGGTTTGTTCAGTTTATATATTTAGTGGGTGGAGTGTCAAGACTCGTTATGGGGTGAATATAAACATCAAAACGAACAATAAAAATGATCAAATTGAAAAGTTTAGACTTTTACCTCTAGCACTAGGCTAGGTGATGAACCGAAAGAGGCGAGAATATCTCCGTAGACTTGATCAAAAAAAATATCGACTTTGAAGGTGTTGACCCGAAAGGTTAAGCGGCTTTTTGCGGGCTAGTTTTCTGTGGTATACGGTGATCGTTAGGGGTAAACGTTAAGGCCGTTTGGGAGGTGGTTGGGTGGACTTTTCGTTGGTGGTGAAAGTGTGGCGCTGCGGTGTTCCGATGGTGGTGTAAGGTTGGCCGTTGGGGCTGATCAAAAAGCGTAAAAGAAGCGAGTGAGGGGATGTTTTTAGTGGTGTTTAGGATCGGTTTTTAGTGGCCGTTTTTTTAGGGTTGATCGTTAGTAGGAAAAAGGAGGGAATAATTGGTTGTGTTGTGTCCTCATTGAAGCTTTTTTTTTTGTTTTTGCTTGGAGACAACATATTAATGGGGAAAAGGGGGCTGGGATATATCCGAGAGAAAGGGAAAAAGAGTGGTTAGGGAAAACGATTGGTTAGGAGCAAGGAATCACAAAAATCAAATTGTTGATGTTGCTTGTGGCAAAGAAAACTAATACGGAGATAATGAGGGAGGAAAAGAGAGCCGAGAGTTTTAGGAGATAGGGAGGAGAAGTTGTTCAAGGATGTGGTGTGAGAGGGTGTTGTGTCATGAAGGATTAATTGGGAGGAGGTGGCCTCATTGATCATCACATCTTTTATAAAATGGTGGCTATCACATTTACATAAGGGTAGGTGATATATTTTATAAAACTTGTCAGGTTTTATAAAATTGATTATGCATTGAAAGATTTTTATAAAATATATGAAGAATTGGTGATGATTAAAATCGTTCCTTTTATAAATCACAAAGTATAAAAATTATAAAAGGTGTGACTAATAAAATAAAAGGTGCTAATCCATTTTATACAAATTCGTGCAAGTTAATGGGCCGATATATTAGAATGAACTCATTTGATTTGGGTTTGGTATTGGGCCTAAACCTTTGAAGGAAAAATATATTTGGGTTCGCTTGTCGGTTTTGGGCCGTACGTGTCCAAAATGGGGCGCCGATTCAAGGCCCGAGCCCGTTGTATATCGGTTAGGATCTCGGATCACCATGATCGTTCGATTTATCGAGTTTATGTAACGGGTCAAAGTTTCGGGATCGGTTTCATTGCTTTAGGCTTATTGGGCCTATTGGGCCAAGTTGGGCCCAATCGGGTGATCGGTTGAGATTTAGGCTTAAGTCTTGACAACGGTTTCAGTTTGTGATGTTTTTATTTCATAAAAAAAATTGTTTAAGTCGGTTATAACAGTTTTTCAGAAATCAGATATAGTTTTCAGTTTTTCACACGGTTACGGTTAACGTTTTCAGTTTTGTCAGTCCGTGACGGTTTTAAGCTTGACCGTTCAGATTGTTTAAAATCGAATAGTTTTAAACGGACGATCGCTTATTAGTTTGACGTGTCGGTTATACAATTGTACGACACCAGTTCCGGATAAAATATAAAAATACATTTTAGACTTCATTTCTTGTTATTGAAATTTACGGGTATGCGATTCTAGTACAAACGCGGGATTAGTTTTACGTCATCAGTTAGCAGTCAGGCACATTAATTAACAGTTTAAACAGAAATCAGATCAGTTGATGCACATTAATACTTAATTAAAAGTCAAAGTAAAATGGTTTGACCTAGGGTTTCAGACGAGGTGTCACATTCTCCCCCCAGTTAGAAGAATTTCGTCCCGAAATTCAGTTCTTGCTCACTGGTTGTTTGTGACGTTTCCGAAAAGTCGAGGATATTTCAGACGCATTTGGTCCTCGGGTTTCCAAGTGTACTCTGGACCTCGCCGTGAGTTCCAACACACTTTGATAATGGGAAATGCGGCTATGCTTCGTTCTTGTAAGGTCTTGGTCAAGTACCTTGACAGGTTCCTCAATAATGTGAGGCGTTTCGTCAACTTGAATTTTGTCAAGTGGGACGACAAATGTTTCATCAGAAGGCGTAGACGGTAAGCTACTGGTCTGACATTCTCAGTGATTTCGAATGGACCAATGTAACGAGGGTTAAACTTTCCTTGTTTGCCGAACTGGATGACACCTTTCTAAGGTGACACCCTATAACATGACGCGATCACCCTTTTTAAAGGATAAGGGTTTTGCGATGATTGTCGGCAGATAAATCTCAATAGTCTGATAAAAGAGTGAGGATTGACACACAGATGAACGAGGTTTAGAGTATGAAGGTTTCTGGACAAGTCAGGATTTCTCATGAATGGGCTCTACCAGGATTTTCATGCAGTTCAAATTACAATTATGTGTGCACCCACAATTGTGATTTGCCTTACATGATCAGCCTAAGCTTTGCTCATACTTGAGTTTTCGGTTTCCGTTGGAATATGCAATGTATCGGGGACAAGATGGCTTATGGAAAAGTTTAGATTGATTCGCTACCAGACGGGATCTTCCTCCATTCCCGGGATTTCTAATGATAACAATAATGGAAATGCGGTTTGGCTCCAGTCTATTGGTCTTGCAGTCTAAGATCTCAATAGGTTCTAGACAAGATGGGTGTGTAGGCCATTGGTCCAATCCGTTCCAGGATCTCAAGGGGACCGATGAGGTTTAAGCATACCTAGCTTTCCAGGCCTAGTTACCTCCGTCTGAGACAGAATCCATTATAGGGTTTTGAACCCCTTATAGATTCTAAGGGTTCGAGTCGAGTGTTAACGTAGTTCTCCTGGAGATTACCTATGACTTTCAGAAATTGAAAGGTCTCCTTAGTAGTTTCATGAACTATCACTGGACCAGTCAGTTGACTGTTACTGGCTTCGGCCCAGCGAAGGGGCGAATGAAACTTTCTTCCATACAAGCCTTCGAAAAAGGGTGGCTTGAATATTCGAGCGATATCTATTGTTATAAGGAAACTCGGCGAGTGGAACATGGTTCTCTCAACCATTGCCTAGGTTTGTCTTGCGTGACGACAATCTGTCACATAACTACGCAACGTACCTTTTTAAGGTCTGGATTTTTCCTTTTGATTTGGTCATCAGTATAACTCCTTCATACATACATTTTGTTGGATCCCTGGGTAGATGGAATATCTTGATTTGTGGGTTTCATCAAACACTAGCCTTCTCAAGTCTCTGAGGATAGGTACCCATAGTCTATCCAAAAAGTTCATGGTTCCATCAGGCTTTTTAAGCAGTTGTTTCTCCATGTCATGCAGGCATTCATTTTCTAGATTATCCGGCTTAAGAGCTTCGATTTGAGCGTCACGAACTTGTGACGTTGGGTTCGAGTGTATGGTCATTCTCAATGCTCGAACACGATGCGGTTTGGCATGTTCCTTCCTGCTTAAAGCATCGGCTACAACGTTAGCCTTGCCCAGGTGATAATGAATCTCACATTCGTAATCGTTAAGCAGTTCAAACCATCATCGTTGTCTCATGTTTAGCTCCTTTCTGGTTAAAGATGTGTTGGAGGCTCTTGTGATCGGTGAATATAACGCACCAAGTCTCACAGGGGTAGTGCCTCCAGATTTTGAGGGCAAAGACAACGACTCTAAGTTCTAAGTCGTGAGTCGTGTAATTGTTCTCATGAATCTTCAGTTGTCGAGGGGCGTAAGCGATGACTTTCTCACGCTGCATTAGTACGCAGCCCAAGCCTTGATGCGAAGCATCACAGTATAAAACGAAATCGTCGATTCCGTCTGGTAAGGATAGGATTGGGGCGTTGCAAGGTTTTTGCTTCAACAACTGGAAAGCAGTTTCAGTTTTTATCATCCCAGATGCATTTCTTATCTTCTGGGTCAGGGTGGTGAGTGGCTGGGCTATCTTGGAAAAATTTTCAATGAATCGGCGATAATAGCCAGCGAGACCTAAGGATTGACGAATCTCAGTTGGGGTCGTGGAAGTAATCCAATCTTTGATTGCTTCAATCTTAGACGGATCAACGTGAATATCGTGATCGTTGATCACATGACCCAGAAAGTGTACTTCGCGAATCCAAAAATCACATTTGGAGAATTTCGCGTACAACTCTTCTTTCTTCAGCAGTTCTAAGATGAGTCTCAAGTGTTCCTCGTGTTCTTTCTTACTACGTGAGTAGATAAGAATATCGTCGATGAACACGATAACAGATTTATCCAAGTATGGTTTGCACAAGCGATTCATTAAGTCCATGAATACGGTCGGTGCGTTAGTTAAACCAAATGGCATAACGAGGAACTCGTAATGCTTATAGCGTTTTCTAAACGCTGTCTTTGAGACATCTTCATCTCTAACTCGAAGCTGGTGGTACCCCGACCTCAGATCGATCTTGGAATAGAAGTATGATTCTTGAAGTTGATTAAATAAGTCATCGATCCTTGGAAGCGGGTAACGGTTCTTCACACTCAGTTTGTTCAACTCTTGGTAGTCGATACACATCCTGAACGTTCCATCTTTCTTCTTCACGAACAGCACGGGAGCACCCCATGGGGAGTGGCTTGGACGAATGAATCCCTTATCTAGCAACTCCTGTAGTTGGCTAGATAACTCTTGCATTTCAGACGATGCCAGTCGGTAAGGGGACCTGGCAACGGGGCAGTTCTGGGTGTTAGGTCGCTGCGAAACTCCACTTGTCGTGTTGGAGGTAAGCCTGGAAAGTCTTCTTGGAAAGACTTCCGGGTGTTCATAGACAACAGGAACGTCTTCGATGCGCTTCTCTTTCAGTTTCTTCTTAGTGACATGAGCTAGAATGGCATGGCATCCCTTGCGGAGGAATTTATGTGCCTTCATATATGATATGATATTTAGTTTGGCTCCACTCTTTTCGCCTTGCACGTTCAGAGTGTTACCATCTGCTAATGGCACTCTAACCATTTTCTCATGTCATACAATTTCTGCATGGTTCTTTGCTAACCAATCCATTCCAATGACTACATTGAAACTTCTTAAATCAACGGGCATTAAGTCGATGCTAAAAGAATGGTCAGCGGGTAGTCTGGGTAGATTACTCCGGTTTCTACCTAATCTCCATTTGCAAATTCAATGCCAACCTAGTGTCTAGGGCAACATGGTTGAGTTCAAGTAGTTGACTAAAATTGGTAGACACAAGTCTCTGTCGGTACCAGTATCGAATAAAATAGAGGTATAATGGTTATCTAGCAGAAACGTACCCATCACCGTGTTGGGGTCACGGCGGGCGTCTCCGGCATTGATCACGAAAGTTCTTCCTCTAGTAGGGTTAGCATCTTGATTCTTCACCTTTGGGCATTCCTTTTTGTAATGGTCAATTTCCCAGCAACCGTAGCAGGTGCGATTTGGGCAATCGCGTGCTACATGTCTTTTAACCTTGCAGATGTTACAATAGACATTACCACAATTGAGAGTGTGGTGTAGGTTGCATCACGAGCATAGGGGTGTTGTACCGGTGTAACGGTTCTTCGGACAGGGTGAACAGCTCACCGAACCTCTAAAAGGTGTAGGCTTTAATTCATAAAGTCCTTTTATGAACATTCACGAGGGCCTACAGTGTTAGGTTAAAACATTAAGCACAATCTGGTGGAATTGTAGTCTGGTGTTTTCTAACCTTGGTTAATTCGTTCATACTACGCGCCCCATTGTTTGCGTGATGTTGGGTTGCAATAGTAGCGACGATTTCAGCAACGCATTGAGCAATCAGTTCCTCGATTTTAGCAGCGCTCAAGGGCGGAGGAGGTGAAGCGTTTCTGGTGGCTCGGCGTATAGGCGGCATACTTTCGCTTTAAGTTATTAATGTCAACATAGAGGAAAGTCTAGATTATATGTGGATGGAGTTATTACATGTGCGATAATAATTGTCACGTCATACATCCATGATACCCAAAACATGACGCGCGCAAGCACAACCAAGAAACAGGAAGCAGAGGGGAACAACATACGCGAATAAGTAACACGATTAATGACAACAACAGTAGTAACATCCATACTAAACATGAAAATCATAATAATAATCATGATACTAGTTTCCATCCAACTTATTAACTGGTAGAACATACGATAGTCAAAAGAGGATAAGTCTTCGTTCTGGGCTTGCAGTCTCGTCGCAACAAAATATGTAAATATTTTTCATTGCCAAAAGGAGGGATCAAAATTCTGGATTCTTAGTCAAGCTATCTAGAGTGGTGGTCCAGAGGGCATAGTTAAGGTGGTGGTGATCTGAGCAATGAGGTTCATGTAACTGAACACTCGCCCAGGGAATTCCTCTAGGTAAGCGCCTCTCGTCTGGAAGGACTCGTTGGCCAACCGCATATCGGTGTAGGCCATGTTGACACCACTCATACGAGCGTGCAGTGACTCCATAACACCCAGTGTGGAAGCCTGGTGATGCCCCATGGCAGCTAGATGGGTCTCTAGTGTCGCCAGATCGGTCCAGTTGGGGAGTCTAGTGATCTCATCGTCAATCACTCCAAAGGCTTGTTCGTGACATCTCAGGCATATCACCAGTGGTAGTGGCCGCACTGCCAGTGGCAACAGTGGGAATCGGGTGGTTTGAGGAGTTGTCTGAGAGGCGGGGTCACAATGGTTTCAGAAAACTCGATGGTAATGAGGACTGTCGGACTATACCGATGGTGAGGATGTCTTGCATTAGGCTAGACAGTTCATGGTCCTCAGGAGAAGGTGTGTACTCAGACACGACTGTGTCTTTTCCAGAGGAATCAGATATGCAGATGACCTCTTCAGAAGTCATCTCTGAGATAATATTCCATGAGAGAGCATAGCTGGTAACACGATAACAGTATCTAGAATAAAGATATAAATGTACCACTTGCAGTAATAATAACTCGTATATGTAAAGCATAAGTTAACATAACCAATATGATAAGGAATTGGTCTTGCGTGCAAACGGTAGCTTCGGAGCGGGTTATAGTCCAGGTTTGGTTTTTGTTTATTTGTTTAACCTAGTTCGCTATAACCACGGCTCTGATACCAATCTGTCACACCCCGGTCAACGGATTTGGGTGTGAGCGAGACGGAATCATAGTCGCAGATATACAGAACAACTTCTACTAAATTCAAACGTCATTTAAAACATAATACCATTTATGTTGCAGCGGAAAGTTGTGGTGAGATGATAATGTCTTACATTTGAATAAAAGTCTTAGTTTGATATTGAAATCATAAATCAGTTTATTTAAGATAGGTCGGGACTACGACTCCGGTGAAGCAGGGTCGAAAGTTACAGTGAAGCCCCATTTGCACCTCTTCCATGATAAGCTTAGATACCTGAGAAATCATGAGTTTAAAAGGTCAACATAAAGTTGGTGAGGTTCACAGGTTTATGATTCTATGATACGTTTGTAAAAACAGTTTACAGTATGTTGGAATAACAGTTTACGGTATGTTGGAATAACAGTTTACGGTATACTTAAATGTTACGTTGGTTTACTGTCGTGGTTGTAAGATCCTCCCATGAACGTCAAATTCGAATACTAACGGATTACCCACTCATGACATTCTATCCCAAGAATACCGAACAGGCAAGAATACCTGACGTGTACCCCTTGACAATGTACGAAGTCAGGAT
The DNA here is from genome assembly GCA_039602395.1 of Deinandra increscens subsp. villosa. NCBI lineage: Eukaryota > Viridiplantae > Streptophyta > Magnoliopsida > Asterales > Asteraceae > Deinandra > Deinandra increscens. Next base: position 4,705 of record JBCNJP010010315.1, on the reverse strand, counting down.
TGGAGCTACCAATCTGGGCAGGGTTGTCAACCCAAATAGATCTATTCACTAGTTATCGTTTCGAGCAAAACTAATCGAATTCAATTAATAGTGGGATTTCAGTTGTACTAACGTTTATAACGATAAAGTACCAGTTGTTTGGGATGCGGAATGGAACATGTAGTCAAACGGCTAACAGGTAAATCATAACATTAAGTAAAAAGCATTTTATCAGTTCATGATTTCTCCCCCATAAGTGTAAAACATTTGTAAAGAAAAGGGGCCGTGAAACTCACCTGTTCAAGGTGAATGATCGTGACTGCTGATACGAGCAACAAGTAACCGACGTCCTAATATCAATAATAATAATAGAACACGTCTTAGGTCTTGTTTCAATTGGAAAACGTTTTGGTTACCCAACGATCCTGGTCGAGACTTGACAATTTATTCCCGTTTGTAACGTTTGGAAAACCCGTTCGTAATCTTTATCGTTCAAATAAATATTTAAGTTAATGAATATATTTATAGTCAAATAAATATATATAGCTTTGTAGAAATAATTATAATCAAATAATTATTTAAGATTACGAAAATATATATTTAATCAAGTTCTGAACAGTGAGACAAACAATAAAGTAATTATTATTTGAAGTTCACGCTATATATTTAAGTTGGAGTTCATAATTATAGACAAATAATTATATATATAAGTCATTTTCGTCTAATTATATAGATACAAGTATTTGGCCATTGATCGTTATGATAATAAATATTTAGCTTCGTAAATATTATTATGTTTATGATATCTCCTAAACAGTTTTTTTTTCTTTCTAAATTATATTTAGAAAATAATATCTAAATAATAAAATATTAAGGCGAGATATTTGTGTGAAGTGGTGATATATTTGTAACAATATATAAGTTTCACGTCGTGACAGTCTAAAATATAATACATTATATTTTAGGTCCAAAGTCCAGAATCAATATAATATATATACTACTTATTCCGACAAATAATATGATACGAAAAATTAATATTTAAGTCTTTAAATATTATTGGGTTAATAACTATAAATTCAAGTCATTAAAAGTGATATCTAGAAATATGAGCATTTAGTTGTTGATTATGAGTCTAAACGTTCGGTATTTAGAAATATATGTATGTTTTATAAAAATAAAACTATTTTTATAATCAACATAGTCAATAATATATTTCTTATATTTTATGTCTAAAATATATCCGTTTATATATTTTAGTCCGATGTGTTATTTTGACGGTCTTTGAGTTTGTTTATATACCGCTTAGTCTATATTCTTTTTAGTCTTCACAATGATTGTCAAATATATATATATATATTTTGACGCAAGTTCTTAAATATTAGGAAAATTGGACATATATAATCCTACATATTCACGATTGGCGGATAATAATCCCAAGTAATTTTTTGGCCAAAAACCATCCTTCCTTTACACCCTGTTATTTCTAATAATCTTTTCCGTTAAAAAACTAACACCGTTAGTGTGAAGGACTAGTAATGTCATTATCTGAACTTGTTTTATTGAAATAAAATTTCAGGGTAAATAGTGTAATTTAACTAAACTAACACCCCTCCCAGTCACTTCGCCAGGCAGCCCCTCACTTCGTCTTCCTTTTCTCCGACGAGCACCCTCCGGCGGTGTCCCCCTCCTTCTCCGCCATACACCCAACAGCCCCCTCGTCCCTCTTCTCCGCTCTCGAACGTCGATGTCCGCTCAAACTCCAGCGGTGGCTTTGAGCCGCCACCAATCCCCCGCCATGAACCCTGGTAAGACTATGGCGGCATGATCTAGCATAGCAACATGTTCTTTCTTTTCTATGTTGTTTGATCGTGAATCCAATAAATCCGTTACTTGGATCTACAACTTCCGATTCAATCAGATTAAGATCTTGAAAAACTACGCGATTCTAGGGTTGATTCTTCTGCTTCCAACGGAGATTTCACCGACGAAGATGAAGACGATGAAGATCGATTGACGGTGGCGGTGGATAGAGACCGAAGGGGAAGTGGTCCAATGCTTCGAGTTCTAACGGATTGATTGAGATAGGATTGCATCAGGATTTGAGGATGGTGAAGCGGTTTGGGGAGGAGTTAGGGAGGAAGGGGGCGGGGTTGAAATGTGGTCGGCGGTGGTGTGTGGGAAGTCAGGGAGGTGTCGCCACCGCGTGGCGGTGAAGAAGCTGGTGGTGATTAGGGAGGATACTGATTTGGTGTGGGTGCAGAATCAGGTTGAGGAGTTGAGGCGGAGCTCGGCGGTGATTAATCCAGGAATCAAGGGGAAAACGTGGGGGTGTGGTTTGTTTTTTTTTTTTTAATTAAACAAGTTTAAGGAAATTACACAATTTACCCTTCAAGTTTATTTAAATGAAACAAGTTTAGATAATAACATAATTGGTCCTTCACACTAACGGTGTTAGTTTTTTAACGGAAAGGATTATTAGAAATAACAGGGTGTAAATGAAGGATCGTTTTTGGCCAAAAAATTACTTGGGATTATTATCCGTCAATCGTGAATAGGTAGGATTATATATGTCCAATTTTCCTAAATATTAAAGTTAGTTTAATATTTAGGATGGTTTGTTCAGTTTATATATTTAGTGGGTGGAGAGTCAAGACTCGTTATGGGGTGAATATAAACATCAAAACGAACAATAAAAATGATCAAATTGAAAAGTTTAGACTTTTACCTCTAGCACTAGGCTAGGTGATGAACCGAAAGAGGCGAGAATATCTCCGTAGACTTGATAAAAAAAAATATCGACTTTGAAGGTGTTGACCCGAAAGGTTAAGCGGCTTTTTGCGGGCTAGTTTTCTGTGGTATACGGTGATCGTTAGAGGTAAACGTTAAGGCCGTTTGGGAGGTGGTTGGGTGGACTTTTCGTTGGTGGTGAAAGTGTGGCGCTGCGGTGTTCCGATGGTGGTGTAAGGTTGGCCGTTGGGGCTGATCAAAAAGCGTAAAAGAAGCGAGTGAGGGGATGTTTTTAGTGGTGTTTAGGATCGGTTTTTAGTGGCCGTTTTTTAGGGTTGATCGTTAGTAGGAAAAAGGAGGGAATAATTGGTTGTGTTGTGTCCTCATTGAAGCTTTTTTTTTTGTTTTTGCTTGGAGACAACATATTAATGGGGAAAAGGGGGCTGGGATATATCCGAGAGAAAGGGAAAAAGAGTGGTTAGGGAAAACGATTGGTTAGGAGCAAGGAATCACAAAAATCAAATTGTTGATGTTGCTTGTGGCAAAGAAAACTAATACGGAGATAATGAGGGAGGAAAAGAGAGCCGAGAGTTTTAGGAGATAAGGAGGAGAAGTTGTTCAAGGATGTGGTGTGAGAGGGTGTTGTGTCATGAAGGATTAATTGGGAGGAGGTGGCCTCATTGATCATCACATCTTTTATAAAATGGTGGCTATCACATTTACATAAGGGTAGGTGATATATTTTATAAAACTTGTCAGGTTTTATAAAATTGATTATGCATTGAAAGATTTTTATAAAATATATGAAGAATTGGTGATGATTAAAATCGTTCCTTTTATAAATCACAAAGTATAAAAATTATAAAAGGTGTGACTAATAAAATAAAAGGTGTTAATCCATTTTATACAAATTAGTGCAAGTTAATGGCCCGATATATTAGAATGAACTCATTTGATTTGGGTTTGGTATTGGGCCTAAACCTTTGAAGGAAAAATATATTTGGGTTCGCTTGTCGGTTTTGGGCCGTACGTGTCCAAAATGGGGCGCCGATCCAAGGCCCGGGCCCGTTGTATATCGGTTAGGATCTCGGATCACCATGATCGTTCGATTAATCGAGTTTATGTAACGGGTCAAAGTTTCGGGATCGGTTTCATTGTTTTAGGCTTATTGGGCCTATTGGGCCAAGTTGGGCCCAAACGGGTGATCGGTTGAGATTTAGGCTTAAGTCTTGACAACGGTTTCAGTTTGTGATGTTTTTATTTCATAAAAAATTTTGTTTAAGTCGGTTATAACAGTTTTTCCAGAAATCGGATATAGTTTTCAGTTTTTCACACGGTTACGGTTAACGTTTTCAGTTTTGTCAGTCCGTGACGGTTTTAAGCTCGACCATTTAGATTGTTTAAAATCGAATAGTTTTAAACGGACGATCGCTTATCAGTTTGCCGTGTCGGTTATACAAGTGTACCACACCAGTTCCGGATAAAATATAAAAATACATTTTAGATTTCATTTCTTGTTATTGAAATTTACGGGTATGCGATTCTAGTACAAACGCGGGATTAGTTTTACGTCATCAGTTAGCAGTCAGGCACATTAATTAACAGTTTAAACAGAAATCAGATCAGTTGATGCACATTAATACTTAATTAAAAGTCAAAGTAAAGAGGTTTGACCTAGGGTTTCGGACGAGGTGTCACAGTAACCCTATATATATATATATTATATATATAATATATATATATATATATATATATTAATTTCAACAATTCCTTCACCAGTTTTATAAGGTTTATTAGCGATGTTGCGCCACGATTTTTGACCCAAGTGCGATGGTTGGTTGCTGCATACGACCTCTCTTCTCCTCTCTCTATCTCTCTCCTCTTCTTATTTTTCTTGTGAATTTAGTGAAAAAAAAGCTTGATCGAAACTTGAACGAAAGCTTTTCTCTTACAATGACGAAGAAGATGAATAAATAATATTTATTTCTTATGAATTAAT
>JBCNJP010010314.1:0-22918 GCA_039602395.1 Deinandra increscens subsp. villosa | reverse complement strand
ATTGGCTTGTATTAATCCCAACTATCACGTATTGGCCGATAACACTCCCAACTTTACTCCTTCCATCTGCCACCACGAACTATCATTATATTTGCCTCCATCACTCCCTCCGTTAAATATACTTAACCCCGTTAAAAAGAAAGCCTACGTGGCAACGATGTGGCATAATTTTTTAAATGAAATTAAAAAAAAAGCCACGTATTGAACACTTACTTTACCTTTTCCCCCTTTTTACCCTAATTCACAAAATCAGATCTACCAAACTATCACCCAGCCCTCGTTCTCTCTTACGGAATCTCCCATGAAATCGATTTAGGCTTCCCTCGTTCAAAATTCAACCCGATTTCACCATTGAAGTTAGCGATCATCATGGAAGAAAGCATCTCCATAAAACTCTGGCATGGAGGCGCCATCGAAGAGGTGACAGATCAAGGTCTAAAATTCAGGTATGTTGGTGGTGATTCACAATTGATTAGTATAGAAATTGATAAACTTTCAATTTTCGAGCTCATGGATTATGCAATGGAAACTGGGTCGTATGAATCAAAGGATTTCTCTATGTATTACTTGAAGCTTGATAATAGTTGCTTGAAAAGATTAAATACTGATCAAGATGTGGTTGATATGGGGGCTGCGTTTTGCAAAAAGTCATGTGATTTTGTTGATTTGTACATTCAACAACAGCCCCATGAGAAGCCCTTACCCTCAAGCCCAACCCAATACTCAGCCCAACCCAATACTCAGCCCACCACTCAGCCCAATAGTGAACCCATTAACCTTGAAGGTAGGAGGTATACTAAGTTCACAGCAAGGAAAAGTGTGGCTTCACCACCACCAATACTTAAACCTGTAGTAGCTCAAATCTCAGATCAGGAGAACAGTGAAAATAGTGATTCGGTTCACAGTGGTTCAGATGGAGAAGATACTGAATCTGATGAGGAAAGTTATGATGAGGAAGACATTGATGGTTCAGATAGAGATGATGATGAGAGGATCCAATCAGTGGAAGCCTTAAAGAAAGTTCATGTTCAAGATCTACTCTTTAAACATACCTTACTTGAAAACTGTCTAAAAGAATCTGTTGACCAACAAGGTGATTCACTTGGTATAAACAAATCTGTTGAGCAACAAGGTAATCCAATTGAAGCCTATAGTAGCTATGAAGAATCTGATGGTGATGTTTACACACCCGGTGAAAGTGAAGAAGATGACATCAGAGGTACTAAGTATAAGGAAAAGATACCATGTATAAACAACGAAACTGATTGGAAAAATTTCACTTGGGTTGTTGGAATAAGGTTTCCTTCAAGGGAATCCTTCAAGTTAGCTGTTAGAAATTTTGCAGTAGCTAATGGTAAGAATCTTTACATTGCTAAGAGTGATAAAAAAAGGCAGGGTAGGATTGGTGTCAAATGTGTGAAAGGGTGCCCTTTTAGTTTGATGTGTTCATTTCACAAGGGTAAGGAGTGTTACATGGTTAAATCAGTGATAAACAAGCACACTTGCCAGAGGAATATGTCTAAGAATAGGCAATTGTCTGCTGATTTCATTTCAACTGAGTTCTTACCAATGTTTAAGGCCAAGCCAAACTGGTCCGCCAAAGAGATACAACTAGCAGTTAAAGAGAAATATAAAGTTCTTATTAACAAATGGCTTGCATACAAGGCCAAAGCTTCAGCACATAGAAAACTACATGGCTCAATGAAGGATCATTATAGCAAAATTGGAGCATACATGGCTGCTCTCAGAGATGCAAATCCTAATTCAACTTTTAACCTTATAACAGCCCCACCAGCAGATCCATCCTCTTGTGATACATTCTTTAGACTTTTTGTTTGTTTTGAAGGTGTTAGGAAAGGGTTTTTGGCAGGTTGTAGAAGGGTTTTGTGTCTTGATGGTTGCTTTCTGAAAACCTTTCTGGGAGGTATGTTACTGACTGCTGTAGGGAGAGATGCAAATGAACAAATGTTTCCTTTAGCCTGGGCAGTTGTAGAAGGGGAGAATAATGATAGTTGGGAATGGTTCATGTGTCAATTACAATCATGTTTAGGGATAACTGATGGTGGAAAGGGATGGACATTGATATCTGATCAACAAAAGGTAAACATTACTTTGTTAATCTTACTTTTTGTCTTACATTATTAAACTAATATATGTCAATTTTCAGGGATTACTAAATGCTGTTTCCTTGGTTTGGAAAAATGCTGAACACAGAAATTGTGCAAGGCATATTTATGCTAATTGGCACAAGACATTCAAAGGTGAAGATCTCAAAGGTGTATTCTGGAAAGCAGTAAGGGCATATTGTGAGGCTGACTTTAATCAAGCAATTGAAGAAATGAAACAAATCTCAACTGATGCAGCAGAGGCATTCTTAAAACAGAATCCAAAATGCTTTGCTAGATGTTTTCTTGACACACATACCAAATGTGATGTCATAGTCAACAATATGGCAGAAACCTTCAATGGATACATAGTTCATTCAAGATCAAAGCATATAATCCACATGTTAGAAGACATCCGAGTTGCAATAATGACCAGGCTAACTGAAAAGCGCACACAGATGTTGGAGAAAGATGTCGTTATATGTCCAAGGATTCAATTTAAAGTTGACAAGTCAAAAGAAAGAGCTAGCCAATGTGAAGTATCACCATCATCAAATCAGGTATTTCAAATTAGATACTATGTAAATTATGTTTGTGTATACTAAATGAGAAGTCTTTCAATCATCATTGCAGTTATTTCAAGTTAAAGACCTTGCAGATGAGGTTGTAGTAGACTTGGTCAAGAACACATGCAGTTGCAGAAAATGGGAACTTAGAGGAACCCCATGTAGACATGTTTGTGCAGTTGCTGGATTTATAGGTCATAATGCAGAGAAATATGTTGATGCTTGTTACTTTAAAGAGGCCTACCTAAAAGCTTATGAGTATTCAATACCTCCCATGGCTAGTCAAAGGTTTTGGCCTAGCATCACCATGCCTTTGAACCCACCTCCTATCAAGGCTGCTCCTGGAAGGCCCAAGAAAAACAGAAAAAGAGATCCCCATGAAGATCCAAAAAAACCGGGTAAACTTACAAAACATGGTGTTCAAATGACTTGTAGTGTTTGCAAAGGCAAGGATCACAACAAAAGAAAATGCCCATCCATGGCTCAATCATCCTCAACTGCAGTTGGAACTAAAAGGGGTAGAGGGAGGCCAAAGAATACTAATACTCAGGATGCAACAAGTGGAGCTAATACTCAAGATGCAACAAGTGGAGCTAATACTCAGGATGCAACAAGTGCAAGTAGGGGTAGAGGTAGGGGTAGGGGTAGGGGCAGGGGTAGGGGTAGGTCTTAGTCAAAAAGTTTATCAATGTGTTCTCTTTTTATGGTTTAGGATGGTTTTTTGATAATCTGATGTAATGGTTAGCACTTTGAACCATTTGTGGTTTCTTTTGTGTTTATTTTGTAATGGTATGTGAACCATTTTAGTCATTTTAATGGTTTATTTTTGTTAATGGTATGTGACAACAGCAGCAACAGTAGGCTTACGGCTTTTTTTGGATGTTTTGGATATTTTTTGCATGACAGTAGCAGCAACAGCTTGTGGTATTTTTTTTTATAGTAGCAGCAGCTTATGGTAAATTGTGTAGCAACTTGTGGTCTTTTTTTCCCTATTTTCTAGATGAGTGTAGCAGCAGCAGGAACCTTGTGGTAAATTTTGTTTGGGTCCTTTTTGTTTTGTTTTGACAATAGCAGCAGGGACCATTTGGTCTTTTTTGTTTGGGTCCTTTTTTGTTTTGTTTTGACAGTAGCAGCAGGAACTATTTTCGTCTTATTTGGTCAAGTAATGCATTTGATATATTCTCAAATATGCAATTCGTATACTCCCAAATATGGCAGGAAGTGTTTGGTATATTTGGTATTCAATTATTGACTCATTTTGGTCAAATATGATAGGAGTAAAATTGGTATGCACTTATTCACTCATTTTTGTCAAATATGATACAAAATGATAACTAATCCATTACTAAAACAAGCATTACATTCCACCAAACGATTTTCATACATTACTTTGATACAAACTGAGTTTCATACATAGACTCAAGCAAATAGATTCCACAAAACAGTTAGTACAAGGACCATAACACAAATTGATTTGAACTCAATCTTCCACTTTGAATTATTCATTCGAATCTCATCTTTCAGTTTCTTTATCTCTTGCTGCAAACACTCTATACGCATTAGATCTTCCCTTTTCCAAATTTTGTCAAACTCGGATTTCCAAATGAAGAAACTGCAATGCCTAATCTGAAAATTAAAAAAGAGAAACAAGAAAAGGTTTCAACTTTACAAGTTTAATAGATCAAGAAAGAATCGGGAGCAAGAATAAATTACCGGCCATAGAGGACACCCATAAAACTCATCTCCCATTCGAGCACTATTCCTTCCAGCAACTCGACGAACAGCAGGCAAATCATGGTGGCAATAGAGGCTTCCGCTGATATCAATCTTTATAAGTTGACATTTTGACTCGCATGTAGAACCATATGATGAGGAACGACTCATTTGTTGAAGACGATGATGGGGGAAACTGGTTTTTGTTGAAGACGATGATGGGGGAGAGGGATTTAGAAATTAGGGTTCATAGGAGGGGCTAAATAAAAGGGTTAAATACGGTAAAAAGGGGGAAAAGGTAAAGGGTTCAATATGTGGTCTTTTTTTTAATTTCATTTAAAAAATTATGCCACGTCGTTGCCACGTAAGCTTTTTTTTAACTGGGTTAAGTAAATTTAACGGAGGGAGTGATGGAGGACAAATATAATGATAGTTCGTGGTGGCAGATGGAAGGGATAAAGTTGGGAGTGTTATCGGCCAATACGTGATAGTTGAGATTAATACAAGCCAATAACCCAAATAAAAAAGCTAAACTTTTCATCGTATATAATTTATTTTTAAGTTTTTTTATTGGATTTATACAAGTGGGACCTTTTAGCATCCTATAAAATGCACTACTTTCCTCATCTTCTCCTTCATCTCCAAAACCAAAAAATCTGCCCCATCTTAGAATTCATTTTCATATAGCCATGCAAGAGCTTCATGACTACCACTACTTAATTCCTTCAACCCAAAATAATCCTAACACACCACAGTTAGTCATGAACCTAAACAACATCTCAACCGCCACCGCACTAGACGATTTTAACTCGTTTTCGAACGGGTTCTACCAGCTTCAAGAACTCAACATGCAATCCATATACTCGACTTCCGATGAAGCGGACGAGCAGCAACTAAGTCTAATCAACGAGAGGAAGCGGAGGAGGATGATCTCTAACCGAGAGTCGGCACGCAGATCGAGAATGCGCAAGCAGAAACACCTGGATGAACTTTGGTCGATGGTGTTTTGGCTCCGAAATGAAAACCAGCAACTTATGGACAGACTGAATAACTTCTCGGAGACGCATGATCAGGCGGTTCGAGAGAATGCTAAGCTTAAGGAGGAAGTCTCGGGGTTACGAAAAATGGTTACTGCTACTTACCCTACTGAAAAACATCCGAATAGATCTTGAAACCGCTATATTTTAAGCTCTTGCTTGAAAATCGTTAAAATAGACATTGATCGGCTAAAATTATCAAAATATGCATCAGAGGCCGAAGATTGAAGGCTTAGCCGACGCTTATGAATGTTTTCGAAGGCTTAATTAACAGTCGGTTTATATGTATAAATAGCTTAGTTGCTGGCTGAGCCTTTAGGCTTTGATATCTAATATAAAGGTGATTATCGTTGATCAAAATTACCTATCTTAATAATTTTCTCGCTACTTAGACTTCATTTAAACAGACCCATAGTTATTTTCTCATGTTTTTATTAAGTATAGAGTGATGTAGTAATTAAAATAGTCTGAATAAATAAAAACTGTATGGTGGTTTAGAACAATATTTATTACGGGATGGATAGTTTTTATAATAATAGTGACACATAATATAAGCTCGGCATCAAGGTTCACAAATATAGTGATTTATATATGTCGTTTATAAAAACGAATGTTTATAATAAAAACTCCAAAAATTAAAATAAGACTTTTTTAGAAAACTTTTCTATAATATATAGAGAGAGATATTCAATCAAGAATCAAGTTTTTGTTGAGAACCAAAAAAATCACCGTATTACTTTACTTTTAATTGTAAAATATGTATTTTTTATTACTGGATATCTACATAGAATTAGTTCAGATCTTCCATTAAACTTCTTTCTGTATGTATATATTGCATGTGTAGCTAGTATTAACATTTAAATATTACTATTTTAAATGCACATATGCACATGCATAAATATACATAGATACACATTTTACTAATTATTATATAATTTACATAGATTATTAGTAATTATACCTGATGGTTAATAATAGTTGTTTTGGCTTTCACCAGTCACAAATATGTTGGTTTTCGTTTGAATGCATCTCTCTCTTTCTCTATATATAATATACTAATAGAAATAATTTGACTTACTAAGAGTATTTTGATACTCTTCGAAAAAGTAAAAAAAAAATCTAATTCTTAACCAAAATCATTAAAATTGTTTAAAAGAAAAAAAAGATTGATCATGATTTGGCCGGTTTATTGGTTTTGAACGAGATTAATATAATGTGGTTTGTATTTGATACTTTGCTTTAAGCGTTGGTATTCCATGTTTAATTAGTTGGTACACTCTTGATCTTGCAAGCAACTAATTAAAACAAAGTAACACTATAGCGGTCAAACTATATATGTTGTTGAGGATAACACATCATAAAGCAACTTTAAAGTGAGTAAAAGAAAATAAAGACAACTTCAACTTTAACTTCAACTTTCTTTCGATTAGAACATCAATATATATCATATCCCCAACCTCTCCAATAATTTGTGAAGTCATCTATAAACACTCTGGCAAAGCTTCAAAGAAAAAACCTTGAGGGGGAGGGGGCTCAAAAATACTACCGAGAAAGCGATACTCAATACATATAATTTTTTTATATAAAATCGCAAAATAGGTACTTTTAGACGAAAAAACCGAGGAGACGGTCGCCCCTCCGAGTCCCCATTAAGCTTTGCCATTATTGTTCGATACAAGCGTGAGTTGGTCGGAGGCAACATACATATCGATCCTCAAACCGGCTCCCTCCCTGATCAACTAGTTTGACAAGTTTTGAAACACGAGCTTTCATTTTTATAACTAATAAACTACAACATCTTTACTTTGCAGGGTTTTAACTTATAATATGTTTGTTGGGGAACATGTTAACTAAAAATGAAAGGAAAAGATTCAAAGGCATAAGAAAAACATATCTTTTTCTTTAACTTATTTATAACAATAATAGATGTTAAATAATATATACATATATACAAAGTATCTTACTTATGATACTAATATACTATAGAATAAAGAGTGTGTGCCCTGGTTGATTGAGAAAGATATATAGATTAAGAATATGATTAAATAATGTGTGTGTAAAGTGTTGTATACAAATTAATATATTTTAGTTAAAATGTCTAAAGAACCTAGTGGGCAGCTCAACTCGTTGAAGCCATTGACCTTAAAACTAGATGTCATGGGTTAAAATCGATCACACCTCTCAACACATAATCATGCATGTCCAATCGGTGATAAGCTGCATGTTTGTATTGTTTGTGGGAGAAATAGTGGATCAATTACATGAAACGATTTGAGTATGATATGAAGTTTGATGGACTCATATCATTATAATGGTGAAATATTGAATTAGATGGGCGTTTCACAAAAAAATATATAGAATATCATGGTTGTATTCGCGATTCTAAACGAGATTCACATTTTCCTGCTTCTTTGATTTGTTGTGTATTGAGTCTGTCATTTGATCGATGCATTTTAGACATACTTTATTTTATTTTAATTATTTGATTAATGTATTAATATATGACTACAAAAGATACTACTTTCATTATTTTTTATATTTTTATAAATTTCGAAGAAAATGAGTCAAAATGATACATGCAGTTAAGTTAGAACAAGATAACTAGATGCTAAACAATCAATTTTGATTCAAGACTAAAATATTTTATATAGCAAAATAGATCCAAAATTCAAACATTTAAATATCAAAGTTGAAACCTTTAATTTTGGATTTTTGGTGGGTGCCTATCAGAATTCAAATCTTTAAAATTGTTTTAAGCTGTTATCATTGCTGGCTAACAAAATTAATCTTGCAACCTAATTTTGATGGTTGCTATCCTTATAGAATAAGTATTCCTTTATATAAAAAACAAATAAAAAAAAATACAAAAACCAAACTACATTTTCGTTTGGAAAATTGGATTTTAATAATCCAAGTTATTACCAATTGGCCAATATTAATCCCAATTTCAAAATTGGCCTACATTGATCCCAATTATTAAGGTGTTGGATTTCATTGGACCCTGCGTTAAGTTTTCCTTAACTCCGTTAGTTTTTTGCTGACGTGGCAGCCACGTGGCTTTTATTAATCAGTGCCACGTCAGCAAAAAACTAACGGAGTTAAGGAAAACTTAACGGGGGTCCGATGGAATCCAACACCTTAATAATTGGGATTAATGTAGGCCAATTTTGAAATTGGGATTAATATTGGCCAATTGGTAATAACTTGGATTATTAAAATCCAGTTTTCCTTTTCGTTTTTGCTATCTATATTTTCTTGACACATTATTTTGTTTTGGCCCTTATGAAAGAAATTGTGGGCTTTTAAATATGAGTTAAACACCTATAACCTATTAATGTTGTCTTTTTTTTTTTACTCTAGACAGAGCTAGGTCAAGGGCGTCTCCTCCTACTTTTCATGTGGTTCTGTCTCTATTCTTCACATAATTAATTGGTTTATGTTTGTAATATTTTTTTTTTACTTATTGGGTTCACTTTAAAACCTGCAATTATTTATGAGTTTAAATTTTGTTTGCATATGCTAATTGACATACGGTATCTAAGCGAGAGAAAAAAGAAATTGGGCATGGGCTTGGGCTTCAGTTTGGTCATGGGCTTGGGCTTGAGAAAGGAGAATTAAAGGGGGCTCACATTCGAAAACTGGTGAACGAGAAGAGGAAGCCTTGTGCTGTTTTAGTCGACCGAGAAGAGGAAGGAAACCAACCTTTTGGCCGATGAAAAATACTTGCTGTTTTGGATGTCGGCTCAAGGAACCAAAATTAACCAAGGGAGTCTTCACTACTTTAATTAAGTTGTAAAACTATATGATATTTAAGTTGATCGAATTTAAATCAATAGTGGTGTGTGATGTCATCTTTTTCCTTTATTATCATACTAGTTTTTTTATTCCTGTGTGTTACACGGGTGACTTTTTAAAAAAAAACTATAAGTACAATCATAATCTACGACAATTATGTATTTTTATATCCTTAATAATTAAATAATTAGTTATTAAATAATCCAGAATGCAATAAATAAAAAATTAGAAATACAAATCACTTCCATAATTAGAAGAATTGGCGGGAAAAAATTGTTGAGGATGAATGTGGTGGTGTCACATAGCAAATTGTGATGCCAAAAACTTTTCTTTTATTATATATATATATATATATATATATATATATATAGGGTTAGGTTCAAATGAGAACTTTTTGTTTTGAGAACTTTTGAGAACTAAATCTCAACCACACATTTCAGGGGGACCACTACAATTCATGGGAGGGGGGATACATGTAAATAAACTTGTGGCTCAAATTAGTTCTTTTTAGTTCTCAAACCCAATTGGTTCTCAAATGATCCTCTCCCTATATATATATATATATATATATATATATATATATATATATATGGGTAAAGTTCATGTAAGAACTATTATTTATTGTAAAAATTAAGAACCAACTTAAATGAGGGATTGTTAAGTAATTTTGTCATTTCTTTTTTTAATTCCACCACTACATTTATGGTAAAGATCATATTCTTATTGTACAAACTTGTAAGAACCAAAGAAAACTTATTTCAAATGAAGTTTTTTTTTTGTAATTTAATATTTTTTCTAATTTAATTTCACGTATATCCACCCATATCCACCTGATGACTTAGAAAAAAAAGTTTTTTTTTGCTTGTCCGACTATGTTGCATATATGCAACATATGAAACATACAATGTTGCATATATGCAACATATGAAACATACAATGTTGCATATATGCAACATGATATGTTTCATATTTTTATATGCAACATACCATGTTGCAATAATGCAACATTATATGTTTCATATGTGCAACATGGTATGTTTCATATGTTTTATATGCAACATACCATGTTACATATATGCAACATTATATGTTTCATATGTTGCATATATGCAACATGTTGATAGTGTTTGTTAAAGATGAGAAGGAGTACCGGCTGCTGTAATACTTTGAGATAGATATGACAACTTAGTCATAGTTTGAGGAGTCTTGTTTGGAAATAAGTTTAGGCGGGTTTTAATACTTTTAAAACCAAAAGGAGGTAAAGTGTAATTCATCTTCAACGGTAAGATTTGGGGGAATTAGTTCGTTAATTAGGTATAAGAGCAGCTTGAAGAGCTTAATTAGAGAGAGTAATTTTTCGTTTTCTTTGAAATTTTCTTTTCAGTTGTACTCGTATAATCATTGAATCAATAAAACTTTTTCCTTCTTGTCAATCTTGTTCTCAATTTGATCGATTACTCTTCGTGTTCATCTTCTGATTTGAGTTTCCGCAAGTTTTCAAATCTACACAACATTATATGTTTTATATGTTGCATATATGTAACATTATATGTTTCATATGTTGCATATATGCACCATAGTCGGACATAAAGAAAAAAAACTATTTTTGTTTAATTTTTTTTGTTTTTTAGGTCATTAAGTTGCAATCATGAAGGAAAAAAGAAGAAGAAACACAAAAATTATCTAAATAACCTTCATTCAATTGATATTTAATGGTTTGTACATTAGTTCTTAAGTTCTTACAATAATTTTGGTTTGTACTAGAACTTTACCCTTATATATATATATAGATTTGAGTGTAAAGTTTAGTCATTAAGTGTATTCAATTGGATTTTTACCATTAGATGGATATAACTCGTTTGTAACTCTTGACAGTTATGTTTTATCAACATTAACATTGTTTTTTTCAATATTCTGCATTTTGATTTTGACGTCTCTTATTATTGGCGAAACCAACTATAGATATCATATGATGCTTGTTATGACTATACCAACTATAATTAGGTATTTTCGTTAAAATTCAAAATTGAGACGTTTACTAAATTCTCATAGTTTTACACTTACATAAAACTCGATTCAAAATTTTTACTAAATCCTTTCGATGTGACCTAGGGGTGAATTCAACAATCACAATTTCAAAATTTTAGTATCCACCCATGAAATTTAAATCTTTTTCTTCATATCCACACGCTTCCCAAGAAATGGAAAAAACGAGTGTATGATAAAACGGCTTAACGAAATCATATTTTGCCTCCTAACACATGCCTCGTTATCACCAGACTTTTAGGTTGAAGTACTTCACACATCCTCGTTTCTTCATAATATACTTCCATA
The DNA here is from genome assembly GCA_039602395.1 of Deinandra increscens subsp. villosa. Taxonomy (NCBI): domain Eukaryota; kingdom Viridiplantae; phylum Streptophyta; class Magnoliopsida; order Asterales; family Asteraceae; genus Deinandra; species Deinandra increscens. The sequence goes on along the minus strand of JBCNJP010010314.1, from coordinate 11,368 downwards.
CAAACGTCTACACTTCAACTCCACTACGGCCACCATCTTCTTTTGCCATTAAAATACGACCACCTCTGTGTTTGGTTAGGTTGTGTCTACTACTCTAACACCACCTCCACCCGCCAATACAAACTTGGCCCTCGCTTTACACAATGTGTTTTTCTAAAATTTCATCACAGATTTTCAGGATAATCATTGTCTCGACCTCACCACCGCCTAGGTCATTCTTTCATGCCATGTCCCTTTCCATAAGCGCAACGTCTTGCTTGCCAAACACCCTCACGTACCCCATAACTATTCCTTTCTTGATTCTGATCTATCCACCATTCTATTTGACACTTCTTAATACTTCAAATCGTAAAACCCTTGTACATGTTTGCAATGCACCCTTATCGCCGACCCCTACCCCTATGTCTCCCCAACCTTTACTCGATCTATAAACTTGATTACTAAACGTAAAATCCCAGTAAACTTACATACATCTACCGAACCGGTTGTATCTCTCCTTCCTAAATCTATTTGAACCGCTCTACACGATCCCAATTAGCACACCTATATGACCAACAAATATCAGGTCGTGATTGGTAACAACACGTGGGAGCTTGTTTTTTGGCCACCTATGCCCCATCGTCTAATGTATGTGGCTCTTCAGTAACACGTTCCATGTCGATGGTACCTTTGAATGATATATAGCCCATTTGTTTGTTTATGGAAAATTTCACTAGGTTAGTATTGATTGTGATGACACATTTAGTCCCGTTGTTTAGGCTACCACTATACGGACCATTCTTAGCCTTCTCGTTTCCCGTTTATAGTTGATTCAACAGTTACATATATAAAGAATTCCTTCTTACATGACAACTTGAATGAAACAATTTACATGCACCAACCATTAAGTTTTACAGATAAATCAAATTCCAACTTTATTTGTAGGTTAAGGAAGTCTCTATGTGGCGTGAAACATGTTACGTGATCTTGGTACCACCAGTTTGTCGTATACATGTCTGCATATGGTTTTAAAAGCACTGTTCTGAGACTTCTTTACTTTCTTTCAGAAAAGGGAAACCGTATGGCCTACTTGTTAATCTATGTTGATGATGGACTAATGACTTCAGATGATCACTTGCTTATACAAACTATTTCATAACTGTCCCATGAGTTTGCAATGACAAATCTAGGAAAATTACATTGTTAGGCAGGCATCTCAATTACCATAAAAATAGGGCTTATATATCTTAAGCCTCATACGCATGAGCAAACATCATAGATGGCAAGCCATGTGATTCTCCCGCTGAAACCAGTACCAGCTAAACATGTCGAGCTAGATATCCATTTTGTTTGTGAAAAAAGTCCATGTTAGAACAATGCAAGTTCTATATGTTTATGCGGATTATTAGTATGTCAAAATTTTTACAAAATGACTTTCAAGCCAATTGTTTTCATCATTTAAACTCCAGCATGTGTATACAATCCATCTTGTACGTTTAGGCTAAGGGAGTGTATTAGCGCACATATTATTTCTTCAAAATCTGGTATTTGGTTATGGCGTAACCTTTATAAATCGTTTTGAGAATAATATATGAAGATATAAAAAGATTAATTCAAACCTTTCAAGGTGTTACACTTATAGCCAAGTTTGCTTGAATATTGTGTGATCAACCTTTTTATATGTAATCCCACAATCCATACATAGAATGGGTGAGAAAGCAGTTGCACATTTAATTTCATGGCCTTCAGTTAAAATTTCTATACAATCAAACTACAACCGATGATATACATAAAACATAATGACTACACTAGGCAAGTTCCCACATAGAAGTTGTATATCCTTTCTGCCCAAGGCCAAAATAATATATATCAAATAATACATTCTTCCAATTGTGCATTAATTAATGGATCATGGAGCAGGATTGCATTGTACGAAGAGCCACTTGAATTGCATATGAGTGAAAGCCAAATTTGATTGCTCAAAATCCTGAGACATGGTATCAATCTTGAAATAATCTAGGGCTGGGTGGTGGTACTATACATTGAATTTAACCTCGTTTCAGGGTAAAACCAAACGAACTCCAATGTCTAATGGTACCATTCAACCTGCATAAAAGATCTTCAGATCCTTAATTGGCTCTTCTAACTATAATTTTGTACCAAGTTGTTGGCACCCTTAATAAGTACTTAGGTAGGAAGATGCTACTACCCCTTCTTACAATTGTAAATTTTCAATAGTTTTTATAATATATATTTACAAAATATATATAGACATGATTATTTATAATTTACTAGCTCTATGTAATGAATTACAAAAGTAATGATATGTATGTTATGATATCTCTTCATATTATGCATATATTTTATTTATCTGAAAACCAATGTTTTAAAACCCGGGTCGAACCGGCCGGTTCAACCGGTTCGACCGGGGACCGGCCACCTTTCCGGTTCTTTAATGTCCGGTTTTTTGGGTTGAACCGACCCGCTTCGAACCGGCCGGTTTTCCGGTTTTTTACGGTTCAACCGGTTTTCTGATTTTTTATTTTTTTTTATTTTTTTTAACTTTTTTTTTATTTTTTATTATTTTTTAAAGTTTAAAACTTATATTTTCTTATGAAATACATATTTGATATTATTTTTGAGTGGATTATAATTGTATTTTAACTACTTTTGTTGGGGTGTACAAGTTTATTAGCATTTTTGTAAAAAAATATATATAAATCCCCTAACGGGTTCAACCAGCCTGTCTGACCGGTCGAACCAGTTCCGGAAGGTTTTCCGGTTCAACTAAAAAATCGGTTTTTAAAACATTACTGAAAACGTTAGGAAATATTAATATTATGACATTTGGCATATTAGAAACGGTAAAAGAACAACAAAAGAAAGGGTAATTTTTTATTTTTTTTGAACGGCTAATTTTTTTTTCCTCCACAATTTCACTATGCCAAGGTTTGAACCTTGGTCTTTCTCCAAAGGAGCTTTGTCCCTTACCACTAGGCTACAACCTAAGTGGCAAAAAAAAGGAGTAATTGGTTTACGATTTTGTACTCGATTCTTTTGAATTCTTGTATACTACTTTATTATTCTGTATGAGGAGTAAAGTTCATGTAAGAACCATTATCTATTGTACAAACTTGTAAGAACCAAAGGAAACTATATCAAATGAAGTTTTTTTTTTTGGTAATTTGATATATTTTTAATTTAATTTCACGTATATCCACACATATCCACCCGATGACTTAAACAAAGTTTTTTTTTGTTTTTTTTTTGTTTTTTTGTTTTTTTGCATGTCCAACTATGCTACGTATATGCAACATATGAAACATACAATGTTGCATATATATAACATGGTATGTTTCATATGTTTGATATATGCAACATACCATATTGCATATATACAACATTATATGTTTCATATGTTGCATATATGCAACATAGTCGGACATACCAACAAAAAAATATGATTTTTGGTTTTTTGTTTTTTTAGGTCGTTAAGTTACCATCATGTGTATAAACATGAAGGAAAAAAAACACAAAAATTATCTAAATAACCTTTATTCAATTAAAATTTAATGGTTTTTACATTAGTTTTTAAGTTTGTACAATAAAAATGGTTTTTACATGAACTTTACCCTTTGTATGAGATTGTTATTAACTGTTTTAAAAAACAGATTTATCATGTATTGATTTTGATCTTTTAATTTTTAATTTTTTTTTCTCATCTAGAAGAGTATAATTTTTAGAAATTCAATACAGTTTTTAAAATTAAAAAAATCTAGTATAGTTTTAAAAAAAATCATGACAATGCATTATCAATATCTAGTATAATTAAAAAAAATATTATCTTTTGTTTATCATTACTATATTAGTTTTAAAAATAAAGTAGTCGTTTATGATGTAGTTTAAAAAATTAATGTCATATGAAAAATTTATAAACGTTTAAAAAATAAATAATTTTTTTTAAAAAAGAATCAACAAAACAGATTTTTTATATTACCCATCCACCCATTTTTTCCATTATTTAATATCACACCTTAATCTGTAAAATAAATAAATATTTTAAGTGTTTTTAAGTAAAAGTTATTTTTAATGGATTCACACTCATCTATTTAAAAACTATCAATATAATTTATTATTATTATTATTATTATTATTATTATTATTATTATTATTATCAATATTATTAAAATTTATTAATTATTTAAAACTAAACAAAGTTTAATTACTATTGCTACAGTAACTGTGGGTATTTTTGTCATTTACTATCGTGGCCTTTTTGGTGATACGCGTGTAAAAAACATGTGTTCGCGTGGGGCTGCCAAAGATCTAATTTAAGGGCCGGTGGTTTTCTTTCTTTCACAGTTAATAGTTGTTACTTCTCTCTCTCTCTCTCACTCTCTCTCTCTCATTTTTCGGCCTTGGCCAATGTACTCGCATGTTTTTTGATTGACAGATATTGTGATGCTTATATTCCGATCTTTGTTACCGTGTGTCGTTGTACGTAACTTTTGGTACGTGGTCTTTTGGTGGATGCCTGTTAACATGGTAGCTAGATGAGGTTTGACCGCCTGAACAAACGTTTGGGGTTATCGGTATCTTGTGTTTGCTTTGCTCACTGGTGGTCGGCGATGTCATATGCTCGCTAACGATGTCATTCTTTAACTTCTTCGGTTGTTGCTTTGGTGACGTTGAGATTGCCATTATCGGTTTAGTGGTTGTCGTTTGTTAATGGTTTTCGATCTCATCTTCTAATTTCATTTTGTTACTTGGAGGCTGTGATGTTTTTGGTCTCCGGTGTGGCGTTCATTGTAGCCAGAGTTCAGATATGAGCTAATCGTCGTCTGAAATCCTATCTCATCTTCTAATTTGGTTTTGTTTTTTGGAGGCTATGATGTTTTGGGTCTCTAGCGTGGCGTTAAGCGCATAGCTTAGATCTGAGCGAATATCGGATCCTACACATCAACTTCCATAGCATTTTTCTAAATTTCTAAACATGTATTTGTATCAGTTTATTACTTTGATTGGTCTCATGGATTTGTAAAGTTCAGTAATTTTTTGAGGATTCAATTGGGTAACTTGTTTTCTAGCTTTGTTCTTGATTTTAGGGTTTTGTACAACCGTAAATGTATATTTGTTTACTGTTGATTTTAGGGTATAAATCCGGTTGTTGGGTTGTTGTTTTGATTGTTCTTTTTGGCTCCTGTTCGGATTATTATTTCAGTTTGGGTTTCTAATGTTTGGAGATGATGTTGACAGATTTCTTTGTTTAGACTGTGATGGTTATTAATGTTATGATGTTTATTTATTTATTTTTGGTTGTGGCGTTTGCGTGACCGAAAAAGCTTGGACTCTTTGTTTATCTCAGTCATTTCCCGGATCTTAGTCTTCTATCTAATTCGAGCCATTATGACTATAATGATCGGGTTGGTCTGAGCCTTTAAAACAATTATGCTTTGGTTTAAATTTATTTGGGATTTGATTTCTCTATTGCATCAGTTTATTTTGTTTTGTGTTTACACTATAAAAAGCGGTTGGTGGTTGTCTATTGGTGTTGAATACACCTTACCTTTAAGGCTATCCGTAATGGGGCTCCATGGGGGCGCCATGGAGCCCCATAGCGCCCCTATAGCGCCCATCACCGCCCCCCGGGGCGCCATCTTAGAAAAAAAGAGAAGAGCGCCATGTTAATAGCGCCGGTGAACGTTGGAGGGTTTTTAAAATTTCGACCGTTGACAACGGTCAATTCCTTTTTTTTTTGTTTTTTTTTTTAAACCTAATTTAAACACTATAAATTAAACCTCTCCATCCAATTTTTATACACACTCTTCTACCCATCTCTCACTTTTTATAAAATTCTCTCTACCTACAATCAAAATGTTTCCCCGTGGTGGACCTTCGTCAAACCCACGCTTCCAAGCCCCGCGACGAGCAAACGATCCCGAGCAACAACCGCGTGACGATGGTTTGTTCGCGTATGTTGCGAACATGCCGCCCCCGCCACAATCCTTCCCATCTTTCCCTTACCAAAACTTCGGCTTCAACTCGTACTCGCAACAAAACTACGCACCATTTCAAACGGGCCAAGGTTATCCACCGTTTCAAAATTTTCCATCTCCATCTCCTTCTCCTCTCCTACCCCATCTTCCCGCCCGTCTTCACAAGAACCCATTCCGGTTTCCCCGGAAGAACCCGAGGCGGTTCCGGAGACGCAAGAGGAGGCGGCGCCGGTTGGACCGAGAAAACGGCGATCGCACAAGAAAAAAGACGCCGGGGAACCGAGACAACGAAAAGTTGTTCAACATTGGACCGAGGCCGAGGAAATCGCACTAGCTCGAGCGTGGCTTGACACGTCGGAGGATCCTATTCACGGTAAATATTACTTCTTTAATTTTTTTATAAATATGTTTTATTTATATTTTATAATAATACTTTTATTATTTTTTTTAGAAATAATTTTTAATAACTTTATATTTTTTGTGTAAACGTAGGTAATAGTCAAGACCTTGTGACTTTTTGGTCGCAAATTCGTCAAAAGTTTTTCGCTCAAATGAAACAGGAACCGTACCGACCTAACGATTCGTTCTCGGGAAAGTGGACGGAAATGAACAAGAGGATGAAAGCTTTTTCCAACGTATACGGTCGGATTAAAAGTGCTCGACCGAGCGGTGCGGACGACCAAGACATCATCATAGCGGCATTGGCGGAGTATCGCGCGACCGGGCCGGCGTTTAACAACCTCAAGGCTTGGGAAGTGGTTCGCGATGCACCAAAGTGGATGAATCAATCCGATCTCTCAAGGCCGACAAGACGACCAAGTAAAAAATCAAAAACGTCGTCTTCCGCCGCCGCCACCGACTCCCCTAATTTGTCCGACGCACGAGCATTTGATTTGAACGACGTGAACGACTACGACGAAGATGTCGAAGTCGAGCGGCCTAGGGCGATGGGTAGGGATAAGGCAAAGGCAATTGCGAAGGGGAAACGAGCGACCTCCTCATCGACAAGTTAAGCACCATCCTCCGACTACTCCGTTCGACATGAAGAAATGCGCGAACGTTTTGATGATTTCTTGACACTTAAGAGAGAACAAATCAATGCCGTTAAAGCTCGGAAAAAAGAAAAAGCGTTGGAGAGGCTCATGCAACCGCTACCCGACGAAGAACCCGCTCGTAGCCTCGCGTTGCAAATTCGAGCGGATATCATGAAAGAATATGGCCTTTAGATGTTTGTTTTTTTTAATTGTCATGTTTTTTTTTTAAGAATGTAGGTTTGTTTTTTTTAATTTCCATGTTTGTTTTTTTTTTAGAATGTTGTAAGTTTGTTTTTTTTTAAAAAAATCTTCTAGTTTTATGTCTTGTTTTTTTTTTTAATTTTAGTTTTTAATATGTTTAATACTAAATTATATAAAAAATGATTAAATAAATAATTAGGTAATGATTGGTAAGGGGGTTATACATGGAGCCCCACTACACCACTTTTGCCATGGAGCCCCTCATGCTGACGTGGACGCCACATGGCGCATAACGCCCACAAGGGGCTCCATCCACTACACTTAGCCTAACAAGAACAACAAAATAATTAATAGCATTGTAGGAAAAGAGTTTGTGCATTCAGAATTAGTGAACATCTTAATTACTTAGTATTTATGGAGAAAACAAATCAAAATTGCTCATCTATGAAAATGAAAAAAAGAATACTGGTGTTAATCTTAGAGTTAATTTTAAAGACTATGAAAGTGGAACATTGTTTCTTGGTGTAGCCTAATTGTGTACCTATGTTAGCCTCGCAACAACGTGCTAGTAATTTAAATTTAGTTAGTATTACTATTACACTAGAAAAGTAATGAACATTCCAAACTAGGGCTTATGAAAAGAAAAATAAACGTTAAGTTTACCTTCTTAAATATGTAAATTGGATTTTAGTAATACAAACTATGACTTACTGGATGATAATAATCCGAACTATATATCAGCAATCACAATTTTAATTTTCGTTGTCAAAAGCACTCTTAGTAGCATAATCATCATATATTATGATTTGATTTTCAGGAAGCTATTAGGTTAGGACATTAACCCTAGTGGCAGGTTCACGACGGTTTCATTCACAACTGATTCGAGCCTATTCTTTTAGCCTTGATGGTGGTGAAGATGTGTAGGTGAGATATATATATATATATATATATATAAAGAAAATTAATCATAACCATCTAATGGTGAAAAAAGGTGTCTACCTGTCTACACTTATGGGGGTGTCTACAATGAACTTTTCACTATATATATATATATATATATATATATATATATATATATATATATATATATATATATAGGGAAGGGTTCCGTGTAGACCCCTTAAATTTTGTAGACCCCGTAGACCCCTATAAAACTCAATAAAATATAAAACTCAGTGTTGTAAATTTGAGTTTTTTTTTAATTACGATAAGCTTTTAAGAACCAAAAAAATAAATAAATAAATTAAAAGAAAAACAAAAAACATTAAAAATCGAACATTTTAAGACAATGAGTTTTAAAATAATGAGTTTTAAACACAACACTGAGTTATACTCAGTATTGAGTTTTAAACTCATTGATTTTTAAAACTCATTGTCTTAAAATGTTCAATTTTTAATGTTTTTCGTTTTTCTTTTTTTTTAATTGTTTTTTTTTGTTCTTAAAAGCTTATCGCAAATAAAAAAAACTAAATTAACAAAACTGAGTTTTATTAGTTTAATGAGTTTTATTGAGTTTTATAAGGGGTCTACGGGGTCTACAAAAAATAAGGGGTCTACACGGACTTTTACCTATATATATATATATATACTAGTCGTGTGCCCGCGCGTTGCGGCGGCGACAGTGTATAGCGTGTTATTCGTCTTCTGTTCGCGCGTTGCAGCGGCACAACAAACTACAACGCGGTATTTGTTTATTTGTTCGCTTGTTATGGCGGCACGACAATTTACATCGAGGTATTCTGTTTTTTAGAACTTAAACAAATAACAACAAACACCCGAATTGAAATATATATTGGTCACAAACATAGTAATTTAAAACCAAATGAGTTGTAAGATAGAAGTCATCAACATAGTTTTAAGATATCAGTAATAACATAGTACTTTTTAAATCAAAATCCGAGGGTCAATGAATTCCATAGTGAGGAAGTCAATCCGGCGGATGACAGTTTATAACGCGTTATTTGTCTTCTATTTGCGTGTTCGGTGACGACAACAATTTATAACGCGATATTCGTTTTTTGTTAGCGCGATGTGGCGCGTCGATAATCAACCAACGCGGTATTTGTTTTTTGTCAGTTTATCAATCCTCTTGTGATATATTGCATTATGGGTGTTCCGGTCTGGTGTTTACGGTTTTTAAATCAAACCAAAACCCAACCGTTTAGTAACGGTTTTTTATCATTGAAAACAAAAACCTAACCATTGAAAATTAAAACCAACCTAAACCAAACCATTATGAACAGTTTAGTTTCATGGTTTCAAATTTTTACACATGTTTGAGCTTTTAGAACATGTTTTGTTGATGTAGATTATCATCATTATCAACCCAATTGCAATAAATAACGCATGCGTTGTGGCAAAAGTATTAACATCAGTACAATGTAAACATCACTCAAGACTCGCCCTTAATTCCTCGGCTTCAAAGACCAGAGATGATTCCTTAAAATCTCCATCTTGAATTATTAATGAGCAACGTTCCATTTCAACTACTTGCGATCATGGCATGATGCATCTTAGTATCTGTCCAAAACACCTTTGTATCCCTATGACATACAATCTCATTTAGAAAAATGTGGGCAATAATAACATGAAAACGGTACTAAACACCTTTAGAAACATCAACCAAGACCTATGTAAATTGAAGGTATGCTAATTAACGGTATTTATCATATTGTATCTTGTTTTCCTTTAGACATTACACACCAATTAACCCTTAAAATTTGTTTGGCGACATCTAACTCACTATTTTCAACAATGTAAAACACCACTTACAACACCTAAAAACACATTTTGAAGCAATATAAAACACCAATTAGAGCATCTAAAACCAAAATTTACAACATGATTATACATCAATTAAAAACATTTACATCGCTTTCAAATTATATAATAAACGATTTACAATATCATGTTTAGTAATGTAAGAGACCTTTTACACCACCTAAAATTACTTTTGACAGCACCATTTTACAAGGTACAAAAACACCAATAAGTTCAAAACTTGAAGTCAATGGCTTGTTTTTTATAATATTAAAATAAACCCAGCAGCAACTGCATTGACAAGCTTGCAGGTACACCTCAGAATAACATAAGGAAGACCAAGTACAATTTTCCTCCACGCATAATCCCTAAATGCCCTTTGCAATCCCGCATTAAAAGAAGCCTGCTCACTCCACACTTTCAACGTCCTACACAGATTTACCAAGAAAGATTTCAAAACATTAACTTTATCACCTGTGTTTCTTCCCAACAATGGCAAACGAAAAAAAATTCCATTTTTTTACCTTTGAGATTAATGGGTTTTTCTTAGGTAACAACCCTTCATGCTTAAATCACTTTAAGAATAAAACCTTATCAAATCTCTTCATAACCAAAACAGGCCATCCAAGAAACAATTATTCCCATGTTGCAAAACTGAGTAATCTATATCATAATAACAGATAATCAGTTATTGTGATGCTCTAAATTCACAGTAGAAGAAATCAAATAAACCTAAAATAAAATACATACAATCAAACTCATGAAAACACTTTAAACCAAAAACCTATCATATCTCTTTGAATAAGAGGTAAAGGACTGTTAAAATTTAATAGTTCCCAAAATGGCCAATTATAAAACATCAGATGGTACTTAAAATACCATAGAATTCCCATACATTTGATCTAAAGTTTAGGTAGGTTGGTTTCCAAATTGTAATACAGTGTATGTAAGTTGGTTTAATCTCTAAAAGCTCTTAGTTTGATAATAAGCTATATGCTGATCTATATACTCAAGTTTTTTTTTCTACACACTATCTTTGGTAAATACAATGTAAAATGCAATCATATATTCTATTTGAGATAAACATGTGCCATTCAAACGCATACCAATGAAGTACAAAGGAAATAATTGCTTGTTCATCTTGTAAAATTTGCATTATCAACAGGAATTAATGAGGCAAACTATCAATATAAAGTAATGGGGAAAATTAATGAGTAAAACTATCAATATAAAATAATGAGGAAAAATATAATGGCAAACACTTAGTAGAGTGAATGATTAAAACTAATTTGGTTCTAATATGGTTAGAAGGATCAGTTCAAACCAAGGCAACAGGAAGCTTGTCCGTGCATTCATCTATATTTGACGGCCCATATTAACAATTTGGTTCTGGTATTT
>JBCNJP010010313.1:0-22924 GCA_039602395.1 Deinandra increscens subsp. villosa | reverse complement strand
AATGAGGGTCGGTTGGGGCCCAATAAGTCCTAGTAAGGTGTGTCTTATATAACCAATAAGGTTGTCTACGACCAATTATGGCCCAATGTGGTGTGTGTAGTTGGGACTAATGAGTCCCACTAAGGTGTGTATATAACCAATAAATTATGTCTAGGCCAATAATGATAGCCAATAGGTGTTGGGGGGGGGGGGTGTGTGGCATCCAATCAGCTATATTTGGAGCCAGATGGATGTGGCGACATTGTGGTCTCTTGTAAGTTGGAACCTGATGGTTAAGGACTAAGACTTATATAAGCAAAGGATTCGGTTTGTTTCAAGCCGATGATGGCACTATGGGAATATTTGATCGGGCAATGGAGGTTGGAGAAAATGGATGGCACGTGAAGGAAGTTGCTTGGGCAGGCGACAGGTTGTACTTGAATGGTGCACCGATGGTGTGTCTGAGGAGATGATGAATTTCATTAATGGATGATTACCTACAAAAATGCAAGTGCTCCCAACAACAATCAATTCATCTCCGACCACGTATCCCCAAATCACAGGTGCTCTCCATGAGACAATCCATCCACTAATATCTGCATCTAACCGAATACAGTTATATTTCAGCAAATCATAGCACGATGATGTGTGTGCAGTGGTTAATTGGCACCCATCAACCCTAGATGAAGTATGGTTTTGTGTGTGCACAATTAATTTGTTTGTGCGCCAATATGTAGCTGTTTGGGACCTAATGATTCCATAAAGTATATAACCATCAACTTATTCAACAAATGATGTGTGTGTGTGTGGCGGTGGTGGTGATGGATGGTACATGATCTTGTGATCATGATAGTACAGTTTCTCATCTTGGTCCAATGATGTCACCCAATCCTGTAGTTGGGTTGATAGACTAACATGACGAGTTTTGATGATGGTTGTTTGGGCAAAGGGGGTAGCAGTCCCATTAATATTGGTGATGATCAGTGAACCAATATGCATCCCTGTAGTATGTGAGTGAGTGTGCTATTGATGGTGAAACAGTTCTGTTCCTCAATGATGGCCAATGTCTAAGGGCAATAAAGTCATTGCCGATGCGTGCCAGATGTTGGTATCAGCATGATCAGCTATATTTGAACGAACAGATTATCCAAATAATCTTGGTTGAACAATGATTCCCGCCACCCGGTGTATGTGGCGGCTATCTCGAGGGATCACACAACAATAATGAGCTGATTCGACGATGAAGTTGGTACATGACACAAATACGGTTGATAAGGTGTTATAAACGAATAAGTTATCTTTTAAAAACCAGTATCACAATATTCATATATTAGTTGGGACTAATCAGTCCATATGAATAAATTATGTTAAAGAACAGATGGCATCACAAATGTAAGAGTATTTCAAGGGCAGGAGATGAAGAATCTGAGTCCAGGGTTACAAGGCAACTAAGTTTCGTCGGCTGTTGGCACACCAATAGTTATGTTTAAAGCAATAATCCAATAATAATATTTTGACTGAATAATGGGGTAACAACTTGGTTTATGCCACAAATAAGTTGTTGAAGCAGTGTGCCTGTGACACAGGAGTGATAGTGTTCATCGGCAATAAGAGTCAAGTTGAGCCAATCAGTCCCACTAATGTGTGCATATAACCAATACGTTATATTCAGCCAATGATAGCAAATAATGTGTCGGGCGATGGATCAGATTGTGTCTCCCAATAAGTGTGTGTGTGAGCAACAACTCTAAAAACAATTACAATAAGGTGTGTTTTAGTTTGGGACCGATAAATTATCCACTAATATACAGTTTTGTTTGTGGTGTTGATAGCCCAGATAAGCAAAATCAGTTTGCAGGAAGTGAATTATCACAATAAGTAATCAATACTGGCAACATTGTTTCAACAAATATTTAAATATATTGGTAACATTGATCAAGATGGTGGCCATCAAATCAATTATGTTTGAAACGGATAATCATCAATGAACGTAGTGGTGATGGGTGGTGGTCAACTTGTGTGTTTGGACGATGGTGTCCCAAATAATATGCTGTTTGGGCTGTTGAACTGAGTGGTGAACCATTCAAATTGGCGGCGAATGGTGGCAATGAATGATGGCACCAATGACCTGATTGGTGGGTGGCAACATGGTTTGTGTTTGAACCGGACATGATGATGGTGTATGTTGTCAAGGGGAAATGTGGCCATGAGGATGCAAGTTGAGCCAATAATAATTTGGCGTTGTGGTGTATGTGGCAAAGGAAACAATTATGTATTCAACCATTTATCAGATAGTTGTTGACTTGATGGTGGTGCCATGTTTGGATGGTGTGGGTGCACACACCAATGATGGTTCTGCGGCAATGCGGGTTGGTGCACACAATGATGAGTGTTTGTGTGTGTGGCAAACTGGGCATTATTTAAAACAATCCAATATGTGTTTTATTGGACTCTGATGATTCGCCCGCTAGGTGTATGTAATCCAATAAATTTATGTTTCAGGCACACAGTGGTGGTCCTGGATGCATGATAAAGTGTACTTCATCAGGTGATGAATTGATAAATTGAACAATTCCTTGGTGGAGTGTGTGTGTGTGTGTGTGTGGGTGGATGATGGTTCACTTTTCGACAATAATTGGACATTGGTAACTGTGCCTTAGTTGAACTGATTCAACATCAAGCTTTATATAACCAATAACAGTTTGTGTTTGGAAAAGCAATAATGCCAAGTTATCTGAATCTGGTAGAGGCAATGAAGAATCATTGGAGCCCAATTGGGGCACGCTGATGTTGGTGTGACCAATACGGTTCTGTTTAAAATGACGATGAATGGAGTGGTGGGTGGTAGTGTCCCTTGATGAACATGATGAAAATGATGTGTTTTAACAAATTGCCTCAACCAATGAATTTTCAGAAGCAAAATGATGCATGGTGGTGGTGGGTTGATTGAACCAAACTGATTCCTGGTGAACCAAATCATGGGGCAAGGTTGGTGGTGTTTTTTACATTTAAACCAATGTGTGTGTGTTTTTGGACTCATCATGGATTCCACTGAACTTGTGTGTGTGTGTGTGTGTGAGGTGGTTGTTGTTCCAAATGATGGAAACTGATGGTGGAATGGGTGATGATTGGATACCTCATAAGAGAGTGTGTGTGTGTGTTTGTGTGTACGTGAAGGGAACCGGTCTGTTTGGAAGCGCACTGACCAATGCCCTGGATGGTGTTTGGGGCAGGCGGGCGATGGTGATGATGATCCATCGCCCCCAATGGAGTGTATGTGGCAAATTCAGTTCTTGTTTGAAGGATTTCAATGAACATATTCTGAACAAATGTAAAGGTGGTGTATGTGTACATGTGATCTTGTTGGCACACAATAAAAAATGAATTTTAAGGAAATCAATTGGTTTTCACCAAATCGGATGAAATTGTTGTTGTGTAACAAATTCAGTTATCTTTGGATTGATGATATCACAATTGATTCTGTGACCTAATTGGATCCTGGGTGAGTTTGGACTGTGTGTGATTGAATTTCCACTGAGGTATATGAGTACGTTTATTGTTCAACCAATGATAATCTGGATGACAACAAGTATCTTGATGGAGATGAAGATTGAAACCAAACATGAGTTCAGTGGTATGAGTGTGTGTGTGTGCACAAATAACCTTTTTGTTGACCAGATGTGGTGGCACACAATGATGCTACTGTTCTCGTTGGACTGGGCTTGTGTCAATTTTGGCAGGTTTGAGGGTGTGGTGACACAATTTGTGTTTAAAAACAAATGAGTAATAACCAAATGAGTACTCATCAGCAATGAGTAACTGAGCAGCAAGGTAGACTCCTCGTGTGTGTGTGTGGCATCACAATTCAGTTTTTATACAAACGGCAACATGTGATCATATCTTGATTGAAACTGGTGACAAATAATTTTCTATGTGTCGTGGCAAGGTGGCGGCGACTCTGTTCACAATGATGACAGGTGTGACCAGAATGTTGGTCCAGCAATGAGTGATTAAACAAATCAATAACTGATGATGTGGTGAGTGTGTGTGTGTTTGTGTGTGTGTGCTGGACGATGGTGTGGTGTATTGTATATTGATTTCAGACAGTGAAGCTCCATTCATCTGTGTGTAACGGATACAGTTGTGTTTGGCCCCAATGCATGTGTGGCAATAAAGATCAAGTTGGACCCAATGCAATGAGCTCAGCTTGATGTGTGTGTGTATTTATCTGAACTTTGTGTTTTGGACAGCAATAATCAAATAAAATTGGTATTTAACAGACTATAGGAGCAATAGTGAGTTATAGCAACAATGAACATGATGGATCTTTTGCACATTGACCAAATTGAGACTTGTGTTCAACCTGCTATCACAATATGGTGTCTCTATCACTGAACTGATGGATTCACACTGGTGTTGGGTCTGTTTAGAAAGACGATGGGTGGTGGGTGGTTGGTGAGTGTGTGTGTGTGTGTGCGTGTATGCATGTGTACAAGGGGCCCCAAAATGGTGGCTGCAATCTTCAGTAACTGAACTGGTTTTGGACTGATCCATTTGGGTGGCCAAGTGGAAATTCGGCGACTGTGGGCAGGTATCTGGCAACAAAGGGATATCTACCTGGTGGAAGAGGCGATGGATCTGATTTGAGCACCAAATGGATCTGGTTAATAGTGTGTGTGTGTGGTGGTGGGGGGGGGGGGAGTCGTCGGGTGGGCGGCGGCGGCGTCGGTGGGGCGGTGATGGATACGATTGGGATAGTGAATGAATGGATACCAATTGGTTGTTGTTGGATTCAATGGTCACTCATGGACAATGAGTTCAGCTGATGGTGTCATCAATTCCTGGGTAGCAAACACTGATCTTGGACTTGTGTATTTTGGAGGCATAAAGGGCAACTGACTGGTGGGCAAGCGATGGTGCTGTAGTCACCAAATGATGAGAAATCAGTTGCCACCAATGATGATGGATGGATCCTGTTGTATTGGCATGAATGGTCATCTGCGGCGATTGTGTGTGTGTACATGTCTGGTGTGTTTGCATCGGGGTTGGTGGTCTACCTGGCCATTGAGCCAAATATAATTATGTTCAACCAATGATGGCCCAATCCGGCGTGTATAGTAAGGGCAATGAGGGTCGGTTAGAACCAATAAGTCCTAGTAAGGTGTGTATATAACCAATAAGTTGTGTTTAGGACCAATGATGGCCCGATGATGTGCGTTGTTTGTTTGGTTGATTGGCGCCTGTGAGTGTAGTCCCGCTAAAGGTTTGTATAGGCAACCAATGGTCGGTTGTGTGTTCGGACCAACAAATGTAGTAGTGCAGATGTAAGGAGTGTTGGTGGGGCCGGGCGGGCGGGCGATGTCATCGGTCGGGGTTGACCAATAAGTCCTAGTAAGGTGTGTCTTATATAACCGATGAGTTGTGTTTAGGACCAATGATGGCCCAATAATGTGTGTTTAAGGGCAATGAGGGTCAGTTGGGACCAATCAGTCCAATAATGTGTGTATATAACCAATAAGTTGTGTTTACGACCAATTATGGCCCAATCAGGTGTGTTTAGTTGGGACCAATGAGTCCCACTAATGTGTGCATATAACCAATACGTTGTGTTTAGGACCAATGATGGCACAATATGGATGGAGAGGTACACGGGACATTATGCAAGGGGATGAAGTTGGCACCAATCAGTCACTAATAAGGTGGTTAATGATGCTGACCAAGTAATCAGCTCATGTTTACGACCAATTATAGTGCCCAATATGGTGTGTTTGGTTGGGACTAATGAGTCCCACTAAGGTATGTACACAACCAATAAGATTTATGTTTCAGGGACAATGATGGCCCAATGAGGTGTGTTTAGTAGGGCAGTGAAGGGTCGGTTAAACCAATGAGTCCTGGTGGAGTGTGTGTGTGTGCACCAATCAGTTATGTTTAGGACCAATGATGGCCCAATAATGTGTGTATAGTTGGGACTAATGAGTCCCACTAAGGTGTGTATATAACCAATAAGTTGTGTTTAGGACCAATGATGGCCCATATAAGGTGTGTTTACGTAGGGCAATGAGAGTCAGGTTAGCACCAATAAGTCCTAGTAAGGTGTGTATATAACCAATAAGTTGTGTTTAGGACCAATGATGGCCCAATAATGTGTGTTTAGTTGGGACTAATAAGTACACTAAGGTTTGTATATAACAATAAGTTGTGTTTAGGACCAATGATGGCCCTATAGAGGAGTGTTTAGTAGGGCAATGAGGGTCGGTTCAGACCAATAAGTCCTAGTAAGGTGTGTCTTATATAACCAATAAGTTGTGTTTAGGCCAATGATGGCCCGATAATTATGTTAAGGGCGATGAGAGTCAGTTAGGAGCACGATGAGTGTCATATAACATAAGTGTATATGACGACTAAGTGTGTGTGCACCAATAAGGTCTATTATAGTGTGTGCATGATTCTAGCTTGAGACCAATGAGTCCCACATAATGTGTGCATTAACCAATACGGTTATAGTTTAGGCACCACGATGGTGTGCACAATAGTCAATGGTGTTTAGTGGACAATGAGCATTTGTTGTCACCAATTTGAGTGTCCTGGTGGCGGTTGCTTGTGTGTGTGCCAATGAGTCTGATGTTGGCCACCAAATATATTGAGCCCGATACAGTTTGAAGGCCTGATGTGTATGTGTGGTGAACATGGACACTGAGTCTCCAAAAACTAACGTGTGTGTGTGTGTGGCCATGCATAAATTATGTTTAGGAACCAATGATGGTCTCAATGATGTGTGTGTGTAGTAGTGTGCAGTGAGTGCGTCGGCAATAACCAATCAGTCCTAAGGGGGGGGGGGGGGGTGTGTGTGTGTACCAATAAGTGTGTGTGTGTGTGTGTGCGCGTGTGTGTGTGCCCGTGTGTGTGTGTGTGTGTGTGTGTGTGTGTGCGTGTGTGAGTCCGTGCGTGAGTGTGTGTGTGTGTGTGCGCGTGTGAGTGTGTGTGTGTGTGTGTGCCGTGTGTGTGTGCGCTGTGAGTGAGTGTGTGTGTGTGTGTGTGCGTGTGAGTGTGTCGTGTTTGGTTTGACCAATGAGTAGCCCACTAGATCCTGTGCATATAACCAATACGTTGTGTTTAGGACCAATGATGGCACAATAAAGTGGGTTTAGGGACAATGAGGGTTAGTTGGCACCAATGAGTCCTAATAAGGTGTTTATATAACCAATAAGTTGTGTTTACGACCAATTATGGCCCAATATGGTGTGTTTAGTTGGGACTAATGAGTCCCACTAAGGTGTGTATATAACCAATAAATTATGTTTAGGAACAATGATGGCCCAATAAGGTGTGTTTAGTAGGGCAGTGAGGGTCGGTTAAACCAATAAGTCCTAGTAAGGTGTGTATATAACCAATAAGTTATGTTTAGGACCAATGATGGCCCAATAATGTGTGTTTAGTTGGGACTAATGAGTCCCACTAAGGTTTGTATATAACCAATAAGTTGTGTTTAGGACCAATGATGGCCCTATAAGGAGTGTTTAGTAGGGCAATGAGGGTCGGTTGGGACCAATAAGTCCTAGTAAGGTGTGTCTTATATAACCAATAAGTTGTGTTTAGGACCAATGATGGCCCAATAATGTGTGTTTAAGGGCAATGAGGGTCCGTTGGGACCAATGAGTCCCAATAAAGTGTGTATATAACCAATAAGTTGTGTTTACGACCAATTATGGCCCAATAAGGTGTGTTTAGTTGGGACCAATGAGTCCCACTAATGTGTGCATATAACCAATACGTTGTGTTTAGGACCAATGATGGCACAATAAAGTGGGTTTAAGGAAAATGAGGGTTAGTTGGCACCAATGAGTCCTAATAAGGTGTTTATATAACCAATAAGTTGTGTTTACGACCAATTATGGCCCAATATGGTGTGTTTAGTTGGGACTAATGAGTCCCACTAAGGTGTGTATATAACCAATAAATTATGTTTAGAACCAATGATGGCCCAATAAGGTGTATTTAGTAGGGCAATGAGGGTCGGTTAGAACCAATAAGTCCTAGTAAGGTGTGTATATAACCAATAAGTTGTGTTTAGGACCAATGATGGCCCAATAATGTGTGTTTAGTTGGGACTAATGAGTACCACTAAGGTGTGTATATAACCAATAAATTATGTTTAGAACCAATGATGGCCCAATAAGGTGTGTTTAGTAGGGCAATGAGGGTCGGTTAGAACCAATAAGTCCTAGTAAGGTGTGTATATAACCAATAAGTTGTGTTTAGGACCAATGATGGCCCAATAATGTGTGTTTAGTTGGGACTAATGAGTCCCACTAAGGTTTATATATAACCAATAAGTTGTGTTTAGGACCAATGATGGCCCTATAAGGAGTGTTTAGTAGGGCAATGAGGGTCGGTTGGGACCAATAAATCCTAGTAAGGTGTGTCTTATATAACCAATAAGTTGTGTTTAGGACCAATGATGGCCCAATAATGTGTGTTTAGTTAGGACTAATGAGTCCCACTAAGGTTTGTATATAACCAATAAGTTGTGTTTAGGACCAATGATGGCCCTATAAGAGGTGTTTAGTAGGGCAATGAGGGTCGGTTGGGACCAATGAGTCCCACTAATGTGTGCATATAACCAATACGTTGTGTTTAGGACCAATGATGGCACAATAAAGTGGGTTTAGGGACAATGAGGGTTAGTTGGCACCAATGAGTCCTAATAAGGTGTTTATATAACCAATAAGTTGTGTTTACGACCAATTATGGCCCAATATGGTGTGTTTAGTTGGGACTAATGAGTCCCACTAAGGTGTGTATATAACCAATAAATTATGTTTAGGAACAATGATGGCCCAATAAGGTGTGTTTAGTAGGGCAGTGAGGGTCGGTTAAACCAATAAGTCCTAGTAAGGTGTGTATATAACCAATAAGTTATGTTTAGGACCAATGATGGCCCAATAATGTGTGTTTAGTTGGGACTAATGAGTCCCACTAAGGTTTGTATATAACCAATAAGTTGTGTTTAGGACCAATGATGGCCCTATAAGGAGTGTTTAGTAGGGCAATGAGGGTCGGTTGGGACCAATAAATCCTAGTAAGGTGTGTCTTATATAACCAATAAGTTGTGTTTAGGACCAATGATGGCCCAATAATGTGTGTTTAAGGGCAATGAGGGTCCGTTGGGACCAATGAGTCCCAATAAAGTGTGTATATAACCAATAAGTTGTGTTTACGACCAATTATGGCCCAATAAGGTGTGTTTAGTTGGGACCAATGAGTCCCACTAATGTGTGCATATAACCAATACGTTGTGTTTAGGACCAATGATGGCACAATAAAGTGGGTTTAGGGAAAATGAGGGTTAGTTGGCACCAATGAGTCCTAATAAGGTGTTTATATAACCAATAAGTTGTGTTTACGACCAATTATGGCACAATATGGTGTGTTTAGTTGGGACTAATGAGTCCCACTAAGGTGTGTATATAACCAATAAATTATGTTTAGAACCAATGATGGCCCAATAAGGTGTGTTTAGTAGGGCAATGAGGGTCGGTTAGAACCAATAAGTCCTAGTAAGGTGTGTATATAACCAATAAGTTGTGTTTAGGACCAATGATGGCCTAATAATGTGTGTTTAGTTGGGACTAATGAGTCCCACTAAGGTTTGTATATAACCAATAAGTTGTGTTTAGGACCAATGATGGCCCTATAAGGAGTGTTTAGTAGGGCAATGAGGGTCGGTTGGGACCAATAAGTCCTAGTAAGGTGTGTCTTATATAACCAATAAGTTGTGTTTAGGACCAATGATGGCCCAATAATGTGTGTTTAAGGGCAATGAGGGTCAGTTGGGACCAATGAGTCCCAATAATGTGTGTATATAACCAATAAGTTGTGTTTACGACCAATTATGGCCCAATAAGGTGTGTTTAGTTGGGACCAATGAGTCCCACTAATGTGTGCATATAACCAATACGTTGTGTTTAGGACCAATGATGGCACAATAAAGTGGGTTTAGGGACAATGAGGGTTAGTTGGCACCAATGAGTCCTAATAAGGTGTTTATATAACCAATAAGTTGTGTTTACGACCAATTATGGCCCAATATGGTGTGTTTAGTTGGGACTAATGAGTCCCACTAAGGTGTGTATATAACCAATAAATTATGTTTAGGACCAATGATGGCCCAATAAGGTGTGTTTAGTAGGGCAATGAGGGTCGGTTAGAACCAATAAGTCCTAGTAAGGTGTGTATATAACCAATAAGTTGTGTTTAGGACCAATGATGGCCCAATAATGTGTGTTTAGTTGGGACTAATGAGTCCCACTAAGGTTTGTATATAACCAATAAGTTGTGTTTAGGACCAATGATGGCCCTATAAGGAGTGTTTAGTAGGGCAATGAGGGTCGGTTGGGACCAATAAGTCCTAGTAAGGTGTGTCTTATATAACCAATAAGTTGTGTTTAGGACCAATGATGGCCCAATAATGTGTGTTTAAGGGCAATGAGGGTCAGTTGGGACCAATGAGTCCCAATAAGGTGTGTATATAACCAATAAGTTGTGTTTACGACCAATTATGGCCCAATAAGGTGTGTTTAGTTGGGACCAATGAGTCCCACTAATGTGTGCATATAACCAATACGTTGTGTTTAGGACCAATGATGGCACAATAAAGTGGGTTTAGGGACAATGAGGGTTAGTTGGCACCAATGAGTCCTAATAAGGTGTTTATATAACCAATAAGTTGTGTTTACGACCAATTATGGCCCAATATGGTGTGTTTAGTTGGGACTAATGAGTCCCACTAAGGTGTGTATATAACCAATAAATTATGTTTAGGACCAATGATGGCCCAATAAGGTGTGTTTAGTAGGGCAATGAGGGTCGGTTAGAACCAATAAGTCCTAGTAAGGTGTGTCTTATATAACCAATAAGTTGTGTTTAGGACCAATGATGGCCCAATAATGTGTGTTTAGTTGGGACTAATGAGTCCCACTAAGGTTTGTATATAACCAATAAGTTGTGTTTAGGACCAATGATGGCCCTATAAGGAGTGTTTAGTAGGGCAATGAGGGTCGGTTGGGACCAATGAGTCCCACTAATGTGTGCATATAACCAATACGTTGTGTTTAGGACCAATGATGGCACAATAAAGTGGGTTTAAGGACAATGAGGGTTAGTTGGCACCAATGAGTCCTAATAAGGTGTTTATATAACCAATAAGTTGTGTTTACGACCAATTATGGCCCAATATGGTGTGTTTAGTTGGGACTAATGAGTCCCACTAAGGTGTGTATATAACCAATAAATTATGTTTAGGAACCAATGATGGCCCAATAAGGTGTGTTTAGTAGGGCAATGAGGGTCGGTTAGAACCAATAAGTCCTAGTAAGGTGTGTATATAACCAATAAGTTATGTTTAGGACCAATGATGGCCCAATAATGTGTGTTTAGTTGGGACTAATGAGTCCCACTAAGGTTTGTATATAACCAATAAGTTGTGTTTAGGACCAATGATGGCCCTATAAGGAGTGTTTAGTAGGGCAATGAGGGTCGGTTGGGACCAATAAGTCCTAGTAAGGTGTGTCTTATATAACCAATAAGTTGTGTTTAGGACCAATGATGGCCCAATAATGTGTGTTTAAGGGCAATGAGGGTCCGTTGGGACCAATGAGTCCCAATAAAGTGTGTATATAACCAATAAGTTGTGTTTACGACCAATTATGGCCCAATAAGGTGTGTTTAGTTGGGACCAATGAGTCCCACTAATGTGTGCATATAACCAATACGTTGTGTTTAGGACCAATGATGGCACAATAAAGTGGGTTTAGGGAAAATGAGGGTTAGTTGGCACCAATGAGTCCTAATAAGGTGTTTATATAACCAATAAGTTGTGTTTACGACCAATTATGGCCCAATATGGTGTGTTTAGTTGGGACTAATGAGTCCCACTAAGGTGTGTATATAACCAATAAATTATGTTTAGAACCAATGATGGCCCAATAAGGTGTGTTTAGTAGGGCAATGAGGGTCGGTTAGAACCAATAAGTCCTAGTAAGGTGTGTATATAACCAATAAGTTGTGTTTACGACCAATTATGGCCCAATAATGGTGTGTTTAGTTGGGACTAATGAGTCCCACTAAGGTGTGTATATAACCAATAAATTATGTTTAGGAACAATGATGGCCCAATAAGGTGTGTTTAGTAGGGCAATGAGGGTCGGTTAGAACCAATAAGTCCTAGTAAGGTGTGTATATAACCAATAAGTTATGTTTAGGACCAATGATGGCCCAATAATGTGTGTTTAGTTGGGACTAATGAGTCCCACTAAGGTTTGTATATAACCAATAAGTTGTGTTTAGGACCAATGATGGCCCTATAAGGAGTGTTTAGTAGGGCAATGAGGGTCGGTTGGGACCAATAAGTCCTAGTAAGGTGTGTCTTATATAACCAATAAGTTGTGTTTAGGACCAATGATGGCCCAATAATGTGTGTTTAAGGGCAATGAGGGTCCGTTGGGACCAATGAGTCCCAATAAAGTGTGTATATAACCAATAAGTTGTGTTTACGACCAATTATGGCCCAATAAGGTGTGTTTAGTTGGGACCAATGAGTCCCACTAATGTGTGCATATAACCAATACGTTGTGTTTAGGACCAATGATGGCACAATAAAGTGGGTTTAGGGAAAATGAGGGTTAGTTGGCACCAATGAGTCCTAATAAGGTGTTTATATAACCAATAAGTTGTGTTTACGACCAATTATGGCCCAATATGGTGTGTTTAGTTGGGACTAATGAGTCCCACTAAGGTGTGTATATAACCAATAAATTATGTTTAGAACCAATGATGGCCCAATAAGGTGTGTTTAGTAGGGCAATGAGGGTCGGTTAGAACCAATAAGTCCTAGTAAGGTGTGTATATAACCAATAAGTTGTGTTTAGGACCAATGATGGCCCAATAATGTGTGTTTAGTTGGGACTAATGAGTCCCACTAAGGTGTGTATATAACCAATAAGTTGTGTTTAGGACCAATGATGGCCCAATAAGGTGTGTTTAGTAGGGCAATGAGGGTCGGTTGGAACCAATAAGTCCTAGTAAGGTGTGTTATATAACCAATAAGTTGTGTTTAGGACCAATGATGGCCCAATAATGTGTGTTTAGTTGGGACTAATGAGTCCCACTAAGGTTTGTATATAACCAATAAGTTGTGTTTAGGACCAATGATGGCCCTATAAGGAGTGTTTAGTAGGGCAATGAGGGTCGGTTGGGACCAATAAGTCCTAGTAAGGTGTGTCTTATATAACCAATAAGTTGTGTTTAGGACCAATGATGGCCCAATAATGTGTGTTTAGTTGGGACTAATGAGTCCCACTAAGGTTTGTATATAACCAATAAGTTGTGTTTAGGACCAATGATGGCCCTATAAGAGGTGTTTAGTAGGGCAATGAGGGTCGGTTGGGACCAATGAGTCCCACTAATGTGTGCATATAACCAATACGTTGTGTTTAGGACCAATGATGGCACAATAAAGTGGGTTTAGGGACAATGAGGGTTAGTTGGCACCAATGAGTCCTAATAAGGTGTTTATATAACCAATAAGTTGTGTTTACGACCAATTATGGCCCAATATGGTGTGTTTAGTTGGGACTAATGAGTCCCACTAAGGTGTGTATATAACCAATAAATTATGTTTAGGAACAATGATGGCCCAATAAGGTGTGTTTAGTAGGGCAGTGAGGGTCGGTTAAACCAATAAGTCCTAGTAAGGTGTGTATATAACCAATAAGTTATGTTTAGGACCAATGATGGCCCAATAATGTGTGTTTAGTTGGGACTAATGAGTCCCACTAAGGTTTGTATATAACCAATAAGTTGTGTTTAGGACCAATGATGGCCCTATAAGGAGTGTTTAGTAGGGCAATGAGGGTCGGTTGGGACCAATAAATCCTAGTAAGGTGTGTCTTATATAACCAATAAGTTGTGTTTAGGACCAATGATGGCCCAATAATGTGTGTTTAAGGGCAATGAGGGTCCGTTGGGACCAATGAGTCCCAATAAAGTGTGTATATAACCAATAAGTTGTGTTTACGACCAATTATGGCCCAATAAGGTGTGTTTAGTTGGGACCAATGAGTCCCACTAATGTGTGCATATAACCAATACGTTGTGTTTAGGACCAATGATGGCACAATAAAGTGGGTTTAGGGACAATGAGGGTTAGTTGGCACCAATGAGTCCTAATAAGGTGTTTATATAACCAATAAGTTGTGTTTACGACCAATTATGGCCCAATATGGTGTGTTTAGTTGGGACTAATGAGTCCCACTAAGGTGTGTATATAACCAATAAATTATGTTTAGAACCAATGATGGCCCAATAAGGTGTGTTTAGTAGGGCAATGAGGGTCGGTTAGAACCAATAAGTCCTAGTAAGGTGTGTATATAACCAATAAGTTGTGTTTAGGACCAATGATGGCCCAATAATGTGTGTTTAGTTGGGACTAATGAGTCCCACTAAGGTTTGTATATAACCAATAAGTTGTGTTTAGGACCAATGATGGCCCTATAAGGAGTGTTTAGTAGGGCAATGAGGGTCGGTTGGGACCAATAAGTCCTAGTAAGGTGTGTCTTATATAACCAATAAGTTGTGTTTAGGACCAATGATGGCCCAATAATGTGTGTTTAAGGGCAATGAGGGTCAGTTGGGACCAATGAGTCCCAATAAGGTGTGTATATAACCAATAAGTTGTGTTTACGACCAATTATGGCCCAATAAGGTGTGTTTAGTTGGGACCAATGAGTCCCACTAATGTGTGCATATAACCAATACGTTGTGTTTAGGACCAATGATGGCACAATAAAGTGGGTTTAGGGACAATGAGGGTTAGTTGGCACCAATGAGTCCTAATAAGGTGTTTATATAACCAATAAGTTGTGTTTACGACCAATTATGGCCCAATATGGTGTGTTTAGTTGGGACTAATGAGTCCCACTAAGGTGTGTATATAACCAATAAATTATGTTTAGAACCAATGATGGCCCAATAAGGTGTGTTTAGTAGGGCAATGAGGGTCGGTTAGAACCAATAAGTCCTAGTAAGGTGTGTATATAACCAATAAGTTGTGTTTAGGACCAATGATGGCCCAATAATGTGTGTTTAGTTGGGACTAATGAGTCCCACTAAGGTTTGTATATAACCAATAAGTTGTGTTTAGGACCAATGATGGCCCTATAAGGAGTGTTTAGTAGGGCAATGAGGGTCGGTTGGGACCAATAAGTCCTAGTAAGGTGTGTCTTATATAACCAATAAGTTGTGTTTAGGACCAATGATGGCCCAATAATGTGTGTTTAAGGGCAATGAGGGTCAGTTGGGACCAATGAGTCCCAATAAGGTGTGTATATAACCAATAAGTTGTGTTTACGACCAATTATGGCCCAATAAGGTGTGTTTAGTTGGGACCAATGAGTCCCACTAATGTGTGCATATAACCAATACGTTGTGTTTAGGACCAATGATGGCACAATAAAGTGGGTTTAGGGACAATGAGGGTTAGTTGGCACCAATGAGTCCTAATAAGGTGTTTATATAACCAATAAGTTGTGTTTACGACCAATTATGGCCCAATATGGTGTGTTTAGTTGGGACTAATGAGTCCCACTAAGGTGTGTATATAACCAATAAATTATGTTTAGGAACAATGATGGCCCAATAAGGTGTGTTTAGTAGGGCAGTGAGGGTCGGTTAAACCAATAAGTCCTAGTAAGGTGTGTATATAACCAATAAGTTATGTTTAGGACCAATGATGGCCCAATAATGTGTGTTTAGTTGGGACTAATGAGTCCCACTAAGGTTTGTATATAACCAATAAGTTGTGTTTAGGACCAATGATGGCCCTATAAGGAGTGTTTAGTAGGGCAATGAGGGTCGGTTGGGACCAATGAGTCCCACTAATGTGTGCATATAACCAATACGTTGTGTTTAGGACCAATGATGGCACAATAAAGTGGGTTTAGGGACAATGAGGGTTAGTTGGCACCAATGAGTCCTAATAAGGTGTTTATATAACCAATAAGTTGTGTTTACGACCAATTATGGCCCAATATGGTGTGTTTAGTTGGGACTAATGAGTCCCACTAAGGTGTGTATATAACCAATAAATTATGTTTAGGAACAATGATGGCCCAATAAGGTGTGTTTAGTAGGGCAGTGAGGGTCGGTTAAACCAATAAGTCCTAGTAAGGTGTGTATATAACCAATAAGTTATGTTTAGGACCAATGATGGCCCAATAATGTGTGTTTAGTTGGGACTAATGAGTCCCACTAAGGTTTGTATATAACCAATAAGTTGTGTTTAGGACCAATGATGGCCCTATAAGGAGTGTTTAGTAGGGCAATGAGGGTCGGTTGGGACCAATAAATCCTAGTAAGGTGTGTCTTATATAACCAATAAGTTGTGTTTAGGACCAATGATGGCCCAATAATGTGTGTTTAAGGGCAATGAGGGTCCGTTGGGACCAATGAGTCCCAATAAAGTGTGTATATAACCAATAAGTTGTGTTTACGACCAATTATGGCCCAATAAGGTGTGTTTAGTTGGGACCAATGAGTCCCACTAATGTGTGCATATAACCAATACGTTGTGTTTAGGACCAATGATGGCACAATAAAGTGGGTTTAAGGAAAATGAGGGTTAGTTGGCACCAATGAGTCCTAATAAGGTGTTTATATAACCAATAAGTTGTGTTTACGACCAATTATGGCCCAATATGGTGTGTTTAGTTGGGACTAATGAGTCCCACTAAGGTGTGTATATAACCAATAAATTATGTTTAGAACCAATGATGGCCCAATAAGGTGTATTTAGTAGGGCAATGAGGGTCGGTTAGAACCAATAAGTCCTAGTAAGGTGTGTATATAACCAATAAGTTGTGTTTAGGACCAATGATGGCCCAATAATGTGTGTTTAGTTGGGACTAATGAGTCCCACTAAGGTGTGTATATAACCAATAAATTATGTTTAGAACCAATGATGGCCCAATAAGGTGTGTTTAGTAGGGCAATGAGGGTCGGTTAGAACCAATAAGTCCTAGTAAGGTGTGTATATAACCAATAAGTTGTGTTTAGGACCAATGATGGCCCAATAATGTGTGTTTAGTTGGGACTAATGAGTCCCACTAAGGTTTATATATAACCAATAAGTTGTGTTTAGGACCAATGATGGCCCTATAAGGAGTGTTTAGTAGGGCAATGAGGGTCGGTTGGGACCAATAAATCCTAGTAAGGTGTGTCTTATATAACCAATAAGTTGTGTTTAGGACCAATGATGGCCCAATAATGTGTGTTTAGTTAGGACTAATGAGTCCCACTAAGGTTTGTATATAACCAATAAGTTGTGTTTAGGACCAATGATGGCCCTATAAGAGGTGTTTAGTAGGGCAATGAGGGTCGGTTGGGACCAATGAGTCCCACTAATGTGTGCATATAACCAATACGTTGTGTTTAGGACCAATGATGGCACAATAAAGTGGGTTTAGGGACAATGAGGGTTAGTTGGCACCAATGAGTCCTAATAAGGTGTTTATATAACCAATAAGTTGTGTTTACGACCAATTATGGCCCAATATGGTGTGTTTAGTTGGGACTAATGAGTCCCACTAAGGTGTGTATATAACCAATAAATTATGTTTAGGAACAATGATGGCCCAATAAGGTGTGTTTAGTAGGGCAGTGAGGGTCGGTTAAACCAATAAGTCCTAGTAAGGTGTGTATATAACCAATAAGTTATGTTTAGGACCAATGATGGCCCAATAATGTGTGTTTAGTTGGGACTAATGAGTCCCACTAAGGTTTGTATATAACCAATAAGTTGTGTTTAGGACCAATGATGGCCCTATAAGGAGTGTTTAGTAGGGCAATGAGGGTCGGTTGGGACCAATAAATCCTAGTAAGGTGTGTCTTATATAACCAATAAGTTGTGTTTAGGACCAATGATGGCCCAATAATGTGTGTTTAAGGGCAATGAGGGTCCGTTGGGACCAATGAGTCCCAATAAAGTGTGTATATAACCAATAAGTTGTGTTTACGACCAATTATGGCCCAATAAGGTGTGTTTAGTTGGGACCAATGAGTCCCACTAATGTGTGCATATAACCAATACGTTGTGTTTAGGACCAATGATGGCACAATAAAGTGGGTTTAGGGAAAATGAGGGTTAGTTGGCACCAATGAGTCCTAATAAGGTGTTTATATAACCAATAAGTTGTGTTTACGACCAATTATGGCCCAATATGGTGTGTTTAGTTGGGACTAATGAGTCCCACTAAGGTGTGTATATAACCAATAAATTATGTTTAGGACCAATGATGGCCCAATAAGGTGTGTTTAGTAGGGCAATGAGGGTCGGTTAGAACCAATAAGTCCTAGTAAGGTGTGTATATAACCAATAAGTTGTGTTTAGGACCAATGATGGCCCAATAATGTGTGTTTAAGGGCAATGAGGGTCGTGGGACTAATGAGTCCCAATAAAGTGTGTATATAACCAATAAGTTGTGTTTACGACCAATTATGGCCCAATAAGGTGTGTTAGTAGTTGGGACCAATGAGTCCCACTAATGTGTGCATATAACCAATACGTTGTGTTTAGGACCAATGATGGCACAATAAAGTGGGTTTAAGGACAATGAGGGTTAGTTGGCACCAATGAGTCCTAATAAGGTGTGTATATAACCAATAAGTTGTGTTTACGACCAATTATGGCCCAATAATGGTGTGTTTAGTTGGGACTAATGAGTCCCACTAAGGTGTGTATATAACCAATAAATTATGTTTAGGACCAATGATGGCCCAATAAGGTGTGTTTAGTAGGGCAATGAGGGTCGGTTGGAACCAATAAGTCCTAGTAAGGTGTGTATATAACCAATAAGTTGTGTTTAGGACCAATGATGGCCCAATAATGTGTGTTTAGTTGGGACTAATGAGTCCCACTAAGGTGTGTATATAACCAATAAATTATGTTTAGAACCAATGATGGCCCAATAAGGTGTGTTTAGTAGGGCAATGAGGGTCGGTTAGAACCAATAAGTCCTAGTAAGGTGTGTATATAACCAATAAGTTGTGTTTAGGACCAATGATGGCCCAATAATGTGTGTTTAGTTGGGACTAATGAGTCCCACTAAGGTGTGTATATAACCAATAAATTATGTTTAGGACCAATGATGGCCCAATAAGGTGTGTTTAGTAGGGCAATGAGGGTCGGTTAGAACCAATAAGTCCTAGTAAGGTGTGTATATAACCAATAAGTTGTGTTTAGGACCAATGATGGCCCAATAATGTGTGTTTAGTTGGGACTAATGAGTCCCACTAAGGTTTGTATATAACCAATAAGTTGTGTTTAGGACCAATGATGGCCCTATAAGGAGTGTTTAGTAGGGCAATGAGGGTCGGTTGGGACCAATAAGTCCTAGTAAGGTGTGTCTTATATAACCAATAAGTTGTGTTTAGGACCAATGATGGCCCAATAATGTGTGTTTAAGGGCAATGAGGGTCAGTTGGGACCAATGAGTCCCAATAAGGTGTGTATATAACCAATAAGTTGTGTTTACGACCAATTATGGCCCAATAAGGTGTGTTTAGTTGGGACCAATGAGTCCCACTAATGTGTGCATATAACCAATACGTTGTGTTTAGGACCAATGATGGCACAATAAAGTGGGTTTAGGGACAATGAGGGTTAGTTGGCACCAATGAGTCCTAATAAGGTGTTTATATAACCAATAAGTTGTGTTTACGACCAATTATGGCCCAATATGGTGTGTTTAGTTGGGACTAATGAGTCCCACTAAGGTGTGTATATAACCAATAAATTATGTTTAGGACCAATGATGGCCCAATAAGGTGTGTTTAGTAGGGCAATGAGGGTCGGTTAGAACCAATAAGTCCTAGTAAGGTGTGTATATAACCAATAAGTTGTGTTTAGGACCAATGATGGCCCAATAATGTGTGTTTAGTTGGGACTAATGAGTCCCACTAAGGTTTGTATATAACCAATAAGTTGTGTTTAGGACCAATGATGGCCCTATAAGGAGTGTTTAGTAGGGCAATGAGGGTCGGTTGGGACCAATAAGTCCTAGTAAGGTGTGTCTTATATAACCAATAAGTTGTGTTTAGGACCAATGATGGCCCAATAAAGTGGGTTTAGGGACAATGAGGGTTAGTTGGCACCAATGAGTCCTAATAAGGTGTGTATATAACCAATAAGTTGTGTTTACGACCAATTATGGCCCAATATGGTGTGTTTAGTTGGGACTAATGAGTCCCACTAAGGTGTGTATATAACCAATAAATTATGTTTAGGAACAATGATGGCCCAATAAGGTGTGTTTAGTAGGGCAGTGAGGGTCGGTTAGAACCAATAAGTCCTAGTAAGGTGTGTATATAACCAATAAGTTGTGTTTAGGACCAATGATGGCCCAATAATGTGTGTTTAGTTGGGACTAATGAGTCCCACTAAGGTTTGTATATAACCAATAAGTTGTGTTTAGGACCAATGATGGCCCTATAAGGAGTGTTTAGTAGGGCAATGAGGGTCAGTTGGGACCAATGAGTCCCACTAATGTGTGCATATAACCAATACGTTGTGTTTAGGACCAATGATGGCACAATAAAGTGGGTTTAGGGACAATGAGGGTTAGTTGGCACCAATGAGTCCTAATAAGGTGTTTATATAACCAATAAGTTGTGTTTACGACCAATTATGGCCCAATATGGTGTGTTTAGTTGGGACTAATGAGTCCCACTAAGGTGTGTATATAACCAATAAATTATGTTTAGGAACAATGATGGCCCAATAAGGTGTGTTTAGTAGGGCAGTGAGGGTCGGTTAGAACCAATAAGTCCTAGTAAGGTGTGTATATAACCAATAAGTTATGTTTAGGACCAATGATGGCCCAATAATGTGTGTTTAGTTGGGACTAATGAGTCCCACTAAGGTTTGTATATAACCAATAAGTTGTGTTTAGGACCAATGATGGCCCTATAAGGAGTGTTTAGTAGGGCAATGAGGGTCGGTTGGGACCAATAAATCCTAGTAAGGTGTGTCTTATATAACCAATAAGTTGTGTTTAGGACCAATGATGGCCCAATAATGTGTGTTTAAGGGCAATGAGGGTCCGTTGGGACCAATGAGTCCCAATAAAGTGTGTATATAACCAATAAGTTGTGTTTACGACCAATTATGGCCCAATAAGGTGTGTTTAGTTGGGACCAATGAGTCCCACTAATGTGTGCATATAACCAATACGTTGTGTTTAGGACCAATGATGGCACAATAAAGTGGGTTTAAGGAAAATGAGGGTTAGTTGGCACCAATGAGTCCTAATAAGGTGTTTATATAACCAATAAGTTGTGTTTACGACCAATTATGGCCCAATATGGTGTGTTTAGTTGGGACTAATGAGTCCCACTAAGGTGTGTATATAACCAATAAATTATGTTTAGAACCAATGATGGCCCAATAAGGTGTATTTAGTAGGGCAATGAGGGTCGGTTAGAACCAATAAGTCCTAGTAAGGTGTGTATATAACCAATAAGTTGTGTTTAGGACCAATGATGGCCCAATAATGTGTGTTTAGTTGGGACTAATGAGTCCCACTAAGGTGTGTATATAACCAATAAATTATGTTTAGAACCAATGATGGCCCAATAAGGTGTGTTTAGTAGGGCAATGAGGGTCGGTTAGAACCAATAAGTCCTAGTAAGGTGTGTATATAACCAATAAGTTGTGTTTAGGACCAATGATGGCCCAATAATGTGTGTTTAGTTGGGACTAATGAGTCCCACTAAGGTTTATATATAACCAATAAGTTGTGTTTAGGACCAATGATGGCCCTATAAGGAGTGTTTAGTAGGGCAATGAGGGTCGGTTGGGACCAATAAATCCTAGTAAGGTGTGTCTTATATAACCAATAAGTTGTGTTTAGGACCAATGATGGCCCAATAATGTGTGTTTAGTTAGGACTAATGAGTCCCACTAAGGTTTGTATATAACCAATAAGTTGTGTTTAGGACCAATGATGGCCCTATAAGAGGTGTTTAGTAGGGCAATGAGGGTCGGTTGGGACCAATGAGTCCCACTAATGTGTGCATATAACCAATACGTTGTGTTTAGGACCAATGATGGCACAATAAAGTGGGTTTAGGGACAATGAGGGTTAGTTGGCACCAATGAGTCCTAATAAGGTGTTTATATAACCAATAAGTTGTGTTTACGACCAATTATGGCCCAATATGGTGTGTTTAGTTGGGACTAATGAGTCCCACTAAGGTGTGTATATAACCAATAAATTATGTTTAGGAACAATGATGGCCCAATAAGGTGTGTTTAGTAGGGCAGTGAGGGTCGGTTAAACCAATAAGTCCTAGTAAGGTGTGTATATAACCAATAAGTTATGTTTAGGACCAATGATGGCCCAATAATGTGTGTTTAGTTGGGACTAATGAGTCCCACTAAGGTTTGTATATAACCAATAAGTTGTGTTTAGGACCAATGATGGCCCTATAAGGAGTGTTTAGTAGGGCAATGAGGGTCGGTTGGGACCAATAAATCCTAGTAAGGTGTGTCTTATATAACCAATAAGTTGTGTTTAGGACCAATGATGGCCCAATAATGTGTGTTTAAGGGCAATGAGGGTCCGTTGGGACCAATGAGTCCCAATAAAGTGTGTATATAACCAATAAGTTGTGTTTACGACCAATTATGGCCCAATAAGGTGTGTTTAGTTGGGACCAATGAGTCCCACTAATGTGTGCATATAACCAATACGTTGTGTTTAGGACCAATGATGGCACAATAAAGTGGGTTTAGGGAAAATGAGGGTTAGTTGGCACCAATGAGTCCTAATAAGGTGTTTATATAACCAATAAGTTGTGTTTACGACCAATTATGGCCCAATATGGTGTG
>JBCNJP010010312.1:0-22927 GCA_039602395.1 Deinandra increscens subsp. villosa | reverse complement strand
CATATCTTTGGCGCCTGTTGAAGATCAATATGAACGTTGAACGGTCTGATTTTCGACCATCGCAAACTAAAGATGCGTTTTGGGATCGAGTTAGCTCGAAATATCACGCTAGCTTGAAGGCGGCGGCAAAACCCGATGAGCTCCCGATATTCCGCAACAACGACAAACATAGCGGCAAGTGGAGCACCATGAAGACGAAGATTGCGAAATTCCATGGGATTTTTGTGTGCGTGGACCGAACCCGTCCTAGCGGTGCGAGTGACGCCGATTTGATACAAATCGTCGTTGCTCGATACAAAGACGACCACAACAAGTCGTCACCTCTTCTTCAACATTATCAAATGTTGAAAGCATCTCCAAAATTCAATGAGATTATGGAGTTTTCCAACGTTAGCAAGAAGCGTTCCTCGACCGACCGCGATAGTCCCATGGGATCAAACTCAACGGGACGTTGCAACATCAACTTAAACGATGATATGGTGTTCGAGGACGAAGACGAAACGCAACCTCAACAAGAGGTTTTGCGAAGGCCCGTGGGGAAGAAAA
The DNA here is from genome assembly GCA_039602395.1 of Deinandra increscens subsp. villosa. Classification (NCBI taxonomy): domain Eukaryota; kingdom Viridiplantae; phylum Streptophyta; class Magnoliopsida; order Asterales; family Asteraceae; genus Deinandra; species Deinandra increscens. The sequence goes on along the minus strand of JBCNJP010010312.1, from coordinate 22,381 downwards.
AGGCGATTCGACAAGAAAAGGAGTTCGAAATGGACGAAGCTATTAACGCGCAAATGTCGAGGTTTAACACGGAACATGAAAAAGAACCCAATTGCGTGAGAAAAAATATCGTCTTCAACAATTCCGTGTTCTCGGCATGGATACATCGAACTTGACTCCGGAGCAACGAGAAATGATTGAGAAAGAGAAAGGAAAAAATCATAAGGGAGTTACGTGACGATTATTATTATTTTTTTTTTAATTTCATCTAGTATTTGTAGGTTTTTTTTATTTAAATGAAGTAATTGTAGTTTTTTTTATGAAGTATTTTTAGGATTAATTATTTAATTATTTTTTTATTTTGTTTTCTATTTACAAAGCCAATAAAAAAAATTAATTTTTAGTCATTAAAATAATTCGAAATTAAAAAGAAAAAAATTAATTAAAAATAGTTTAACACCACATGGAGTATCCCCATCTATGTTAAACTTTCAAATGTAGTATTAACATCTACGTGACGTCTACGTGACGATGTTAACATTTAACATGACATGATGTATATTTCATGCCCTTATTATAATTATTATTATCACATAACTAATCTAATGAACTTTTAAAGTTCGTTTTCTTTTTACCAAACATTCATTTTTATTACGGGATATTGTTTTCATGATCTTTTAATATACTTTCAGGATGTGTGTTTTGTAATCTACATGTCATCGTTGTATTATTATTGTTGCATAACAAACTAATGAGTTTTGTTATATGATTTAATATTTATCTTATTTTATAAGCTTTTATTAAACCTTCAAATTTATATAATATTTCATCAATTAATTGTTCAAACGCTTAAAGTATCTATGTTAGTGTGTTTTATTCTCGGCCGCATCACACGGACACCCATCTATTTTTTTTTAATATATAATCATGTTCACAACACCTGGTTAATGCATTGAAACTATTTTGAACAAATTGATAGATTATAGATGTTCGTTGTTTGACCATTTAGAATCTCCTTTATTATTTGTACCCTTATCATATTTTACGTTTCCGTTGGATGCGAAATCTACATTAAGAATAGCTTATGATACTTTAACTTGTAGTCTAACATAGTGAATCCCAATGTTGATTTACCACATCTCTTTTATTTGAGAAATCCATTGATATTATATCAATTAGTTAGGCTTAGAGTGTCAAATCCATTATAAACGGTTATAATCCCGTTTTAGAAAGACTCACTCGGGTATTAAAAATATGGACTAGTTCCAAACGTCGTTAAAAAAACCGTCCATATTATTCGTTACACTTCTTGGTTCTTAGGATGTATTTGGTTTAGATAAACATAAATTTGAAATATGAATTTAAATTTTAATGTGTTTGGTTAGAAGGGGCGGACCTAAAGTAGGCCAGGGGTCCCCGTGGACCCCTCAACCTCGTACGCATAGTGGAAATTATGTGAACGGTTTTTTTATAAAAAAAATTTATGAAGAAGAGTTAATAAATACTTAGTTTATGAAAATAAAAAAAAGCAAGCAACTAGCCTAGTGGTAAGATCCCTTGTTGGATTTTGAAGGGGTGCAAGTTCAAATCTTGTGCTTAACATTTTTTAATTTTCCCAGCTTTCTTTAATAATTTTAGTGCTATATATGAGGAGAGTAAATGGGGGTACTTTATTTTCCACCTCTTTTTTATTTCCTTTCATTATAGACCCTTTTTTTTCAAATACATTCATCATAGACCCTTTTTATAATTAAATATTACAATATATAAAAATATATATATTTTTAAAATAGGCAAACATTTTGTCATATATATTTTTTTTCACGCGTTACTTTTTATTTTCTCTTCATTTTTAGCCATTTACTATTAGTTTTTTTTTGCTATTATATCGTTGTCAATGTTACGGTACATAATTTTTAATCAAATCATGTAAAGTTTTTTTAATCGGTTATTTTTCTTTACTCGCAATGTTGTTCGTTTTTTTAATCGGTTATTTTTCTTTACTCGCAATGACGTGCCGCAACGCGCGTCTGTAACCAACCATCTAAAACTAGTGACTCCGTAAAAAAATATGGACACCCTCAAAAGAAATTCTAGTTCCGCCCACTGTTGGTTCGTATAACTTTTTAGATAGCATTGTAACATGATATGTGTTCTAAATGTGATTGGTTGAAAAGGTATATGGAATTGAATTTGCAATAATTTTATCAAATTTCATTCATGTAAAAGATTTTATATTCTTTCCGAATTGTGAAAAAATCCAACAAAAGTAATTGGAATTTGACCATCACATATCGATTGAGGCCCCTAGCCACGCCCATCCCACTATCACTGTGCGTCATCGCTGACGCTACCACACGTCACCTACTTTCGTCAACACCACCACAAATAGTCGCCGCCATCCCCAATCGTCACCCAACCTAATAATGGTGTGTCACTGCCTAATTATCTTATTGCTCCCCACTCAAAGTATTAAATCGATGTTATACCCTAACCGACGACTGAATATGTTGGGGTATGATAATTGTCCATAAACACATGACACTAGATATTATAATTCATTTAACCAAATTCCAAAGTCAAACAACGAATACAATTACACTTAAAAAAATAAGAATGATTCTTGGTTGAATTAACTATGTCCAATAGCGTCCTGTATGTAGTATCAATCATGAAAGTTTGATTATCAACAACCTGAAAAACACGCAAAAGGGTCAACTATCTACATAGTTGGTGAGTCATAGGTTTAGTAAAAAAACACTTAAAGAAAAATATTTGATAAGGTTTTGCAAAGTCATACTGTTAAGTTAAATGTGCAAGTATTACTCTAATTACACACGTATTCGTCACCCAGTACAAAATGATTACGTTCAATTCCTCAAAGGAATCTCTAGACTATGATGTTTAATTTCTCAAAGAAACCTCTACGATTATGATGTTTAGTTTCTCGAAGAAACCTCTAAGATTATGATACTCATGAGACTTACAAGTGTTCAGTTCCCTCAAATGAATCTCATCGATTGCTCATAAGACTTCCGTACAGGTCCCTAGAATACGGTATAATATAGATAAATACAAGCAATTTATTTAACAGTACTTGAGTTGCATAGTGATAAAAAATGATTGAATAAGGTTCCACAAAGTCATACATAAATTAACATTTACACAGACATATCCATCACATAAATAGATTCTCACCACATAACAGCTATTCGTCAAATAACAGTACGTCTTACAGTAATCATAATATCTGTACGTCTTACAGTAATCATAATATCAGACAAAATGAAATTTGAAAGGCATTCATTGAATTCTCCCCCATAATTTGTAAACAGAAAAGTAAAAGGGGCCGTGAAACTCACTTGATATGAAGATGGTCTGACAAATATGGATTGAATGAAGTAGCCTAGCAAGCGTCTACAATGTAATATTAAGACGTCTTAGGGCTCTGGCTATATGGGTTAGTGATTAGTGAATACGTCACTCAATGTTCAAGGTTAAGTCTCGACTGTTATTACCCAATGACAGTGATGGAAATCCTAGAATATTATTTATTGGCTAATAAATAATATTAAAGTTGATGGAATTTATTATTTATTTGAATAAATAAATAATAATTAGAATTTTCGCATTTGAAATATAAATATTGAATAATATGTGATTATTTTTCATAAATCGTCACGTAATATTTAATTTATTAAATATTTGTAAGGTTTTGAACCCTTTTGATTAATAAATAAATCTTTCATTTATTAACGTTTGAACGCGCGTATTATACCGCGCGTCAATACGCGGTATACGTCGCGTTTTACGAAATGAATTTTTGATATTTGAAAATATATTCATTAGCATGAAGAAATGTTTCCAAGAATATATGAAGTTATATTTTGGTAAAATTTAGTGTCGGTTTGTCCGGTAGTTAGCCGGTTTCACCGGTTTGACCGCTTTGACTTGTTTTATGACTTCTTAAGTTTCCTTAACACTTAAGATTTGTTAACAGACTTGTTTTGATGTGGTTTAGGGTCTTAAGTTGCCAAGTGTGCCGGTGGAAGTTTAACTTGCAAAAATTGACATTTTCGAGACACCGAAAGTTACAGTTTTGGTCCGGTTTGCTTCTAAAACATATTTTTCCACTTTGAAACTTTGGGAAACACTTTTATATGTCAAAATAAGCATGTTTTATGTTCTGGACCAGATCCAACTTTTGTTCAAAAATAAGTTATATTTTCCGTCGAAATGTCGTATTACGGTATTCGATTGTTCCGTTTTCAAGTGTTTAACTTCTCGAATCGTTTTGTAAGTTTGAAACATAATCTTGGCAGCCCTAAATCATCCATTGACAAGTCCTAAGTGGTCATTTGTTGGTCACAAGGATTTTCACTTAATTTCTTTATGAAAATGAATGATATTTTATCATAAAAATTCCATTTTTACATTTCTTTGAATTTTCATGATCCCACCTTTAAATAACAATTTTTATGACTAAAAACCATCTTACAACATGTTTGGTTCCAGATTTGGAGTTAAAGTCATGAGGTGTTTTCAAGATTGCAAAATATATATGTTTTATGGTAACTACATTTTTATGACACACAAAATGAGTGTCATCTCTTACCACTTTTAACATAGTATATATTTCATCTAAAACTTTATTTCCAAACATTATATTTATGAATTTTTCACCAAATCAAACATACTAAATTATTTAAAACTTATAATATATTATGATTTATAAACTTTGTCACCAATGTAAAGCTTTTTAACATAAACATACATGTTATGTTAATATGTTTCTAAGTGATTTGTTCAAACAATATTCTAGTTTCCATCAAAGGCATATATTGCTACTAACATTCAAGATTGTTAGTAAATCATCCAACAACACAACCAAGACTTAATCATGAACATGAATTTGTGACATTATTTGAATAAATCATGGAATAAGTTAAGAAAAGAAAGAGGTTTCCTCACTTAAACTTAAACCGGATCGGTAAAGACTTGATGGGTTGTTGATTTAGCTTCCAAGTTTAGCTCCTAACCCAACCTTGATCTTGAATTTGAAAGAAATGATGATGAAGGAATGGAAGAATGGTCATGAATTTTGGCAAGAAAACAAAAGATTAGAAAGATATTCATGAAGGAATATAAGAAAGAAATGGAAGAAAAACGATGAACTAGAAGTTACAGATGATTTACCTTGATCAATGAAAGGTTTAAGAACTTAGATTCGAGTGGTGGTTAATGGTGAAAAGTGGTGGTTGGCGGTGGTGTATGGAGGGCCGAGAGAGATGAGAGAAAGAGAGAAAAGTGTGTGTTTGTTTCTTGAAGTGGTGAGTGGTGAAATGAGATGGTTATGTGTTTATAAGAGATGGTTAGGTGAGTTGGGTCATGGTGGTTCGGTTTTAGGTGAGCCGAGAAGGGGCTCGGATTTGGTGGTGGTCCGAACCGAGAAAGAGAGAGGAAGAAAGAAGATGTTGGGTGGCTTGAACCAAGTCTTGGTCTCCTTTGTGTTTATGGCTAGCATTTGAAGCAACTAAAATGTAGAGGTGCTCATGTTGAGCCGGTTCAAGAGAGGGAGAGACAAGGGACATGAGGGTGGCTAGGGGGACAAGTTGGTCTCTTATGTAAGTGGTTAATATGTTTAACCAAAGGATCTTGAAGTTGTAGTGTACTTAGCCCACACAAATGTTTAGTATCTTGAAGACATGGAAGAGGTTAAGGAGTTTAACCCATGGACATTGTTTAGGATCTAGGTAGCAAAAATATATAGACATGTGCTTCTTGGATTTGGAAGTAACTAGGAGTTAGGAGGATTTAATTTGGTTGGAACTTTAGTTGAGGTGTTTAGTTTGAGGGGGATAGTGGACCGGTTCAAAAATAAAGAAAATAAAGTGGTGGTGAAGGGGGGGGAAATCGAACTCGGGAATGGAACGGGAGAAAGAGAGATGGTTGGAATCGGGTTTGGCCCGAAAGGAAAAAGAAAGGAAAGAATTGGATTGGGCTCAGCCCTATTCGGAAAGAAAAGAGGAGAAGAGTGGGCCGGGCCGGGCTATCGGGCCGAGGGGAAAAGAAAACGGGCCGGGATACGGGCCGGGGAAATGGGCCGAAGAGAATGGGCCGAAGGAAAGAAAAGAAAAGAAAAGAGAAAGAGATTGGGCCGGTAGGCCCATTGGGCTCTATGGGTCGAACCGGGTCTCGGGTCGGGTCGGTTGAGTCCGGGTCGATCCAACGAGTCCAACGACACTTCGTTTGAGTCAAAAGGATAAACGAGTGAAAAATCGGTTTTTGGCTCGAGAACGGATGATTTATATATAAATATAAATCAATAAAAAAAAATGAATAAGCGTCGTGTTTACTTTTTGAATGAACAGGAATGTCACATGTCTTGATTGTTCGTTGTTTGATTATGCACCGACGATGTACTATCGTATAGAAATAACAACTTCGCTCGACATGAGCGTTTATTGTTTGAAGTTTTGGTGACAACGTTTAATATTTGTTTTGGTGAAAATGTAATATAGTTTGGATTGAAATAGTTTTAGGAATAAAACTAATTATTGTGTGAAGTGAATTGTCGTTCGAATGAACGTTATGTTTGGATTACGTCGGACACAACGTAATAGTTTTGAATTTGACGTTTGAATCTAACCGAATGTTAAGATTATTTTTGTCGAGGTGAAATAATGCTTTGAATAAAATGAATAGTTTAATACTTTTGTTTTGGAATGGAATGAATTCGTCATTTGAATAAATGACTTGTTTTGAACACGTTACGACGTAACGTAATGTTATGTAAATATAAAATGAATATTTTATATTTTTATTATTGAAGTTCTAGCTTGAATAAACACAGAACTTTAAGTCGATTTCCACTACGGGTAAATGTTGTCGGACCTAATTGTCTATGTTCGCACGTAAGTTCACCTAATTTAAATAAATTAAGCCTAATGCACATAGATAATCAGATAATTGCACGTTAATATAATATTAAAGTTAACCTGGAATATACGGGTTGTCACATTTGCCTTTATGGCATCAAGGGCGCAATCTTGGGTGCTTCGATCAAGATCATATTTTGAGAGAAAGTAGGATTTGTGGCATGGGATCTGAGTATGAGGGGTGCGTTGGACTGTCTTCGGGATGTTACTCCAGGCTTTGACTTTAGCGGTTTCACTGACATTGACACCCCCCCCCTCTAAAGCCCAAAAAGTTTTGGCGAGTGCACCTTTGGTAAAATCATGCAGGAGATTGAAGTGAAGTTTGACATGACCGTAAGACAAAAAGTCGTGTTCGGATGTTTACAAGCGCCACATGCCCAAGATTTCCTCCGGGCAATCCCTATCGATGGGCTAGGCCAGCACATGTCATCGGTGGAATATCGTGCCATTCTTTAATACCGCCTTATGATTCCCATTTTCCCGACATATGAGAGATGCCTCGTCTCGCAAAGCGTGTTTGGATTCGTTTGGGGAGCATGATGTCCATTACAAAGAACTCACGGGGTTTAGATATCAACACGATTTGGTTAGAGATGTTCTATTCGACATATTCAAGTGCAGCAGGGATCTTGGCGAAGAAGGAAGCTCCGGTCGAACTTCCTAACGAACCTGTCTGATGGGTGATCGACCCTAGACCGGCAGACATCTTGGTCTTTAGGTGGATAGGGGGGAAGTATGCATGCCTGGATCTAACTGGGGTCTCCCCTCTGGTGGACTTGGGGCTTGGGGAGTTCAAAGTGGGCTAGGCCGCTTCTAAGGCTGCGATGGGAAAGTGAACACGCACGAGAAAGCGTGCATTGAAAATCAACATGTGTTTGTTCCTTTTTCCTTTGACACCTTTGGGTTCCTCGCCTCTGAGGCCGTGGAAACCCTAAGTAGAGTTCAACGGGTTATGCATGGTAATGTGGTGACCTCTGGTGCTAGTGATGTTTTCACGAGGCTCGGTTTTGTTATTCAGAAAGTCTTGGCGGCGCAGCTTGTTGCCCGTCGGAGTGATTATTCGCTTATATTTGTATTTCTATGTTCTAATATAATGCTTACAACATTCTCTAGATTACATATCCAATTTTATTAAATTGTAATTTATTTGATAATTTCTAATTTTATTAAAAATTTATAGCAACAAAACACAACCTTAAATTTTCATTTTTTTTATTATATATATCCTCTCTCTCTCTCTCTATATATATATATTAGAGTGGTTGTCCCTAAACATCGGCTTGACTAAATAACAACACAAATTAACTTAAAAAGCTGTGATCCTCGTAACCCTCCCTGTTCAAACGCCGAAATAATCATGCATGCATGTCTAGTACGTTATTGCAAAGAGTGGCAGGGAGAAACTTATGGACCTTCTTTTCATATCCACCATTCTTTCTTCCCAAAACACCATATATATACCTCCTACCTTTGCATCTCATCAACATAATCTCCTCATCATCATTCAATTTCCTTCACATTACACCAACCCCGCGATAAAAATGAGCAGCAACCAGAGCGCTAGTGTCCAAGCCGGTGAGCTCAAAGGCCAAGCCGAGGTTACTCATCTCCATCCCTTATATGATTTAGTATTTGTAATTAGGCGATATACATATATTGATCTATATATCAAACGTAAATAACATTCTAGTAAACGGTTTACAATCGTTGCTATTTTCATGTCATGTTTATAATATATGCATATGTATTCATATTTGTTTCTCAAATATTTGTTCAGCAAAAAGGCAGCCAGCTGATGGATCAAGCTAGCAATGCCGCCCAGGCTACCAAAGATCAAGCTAGTAATGCTGCTCAGGCTACCAAAGAATCAATCCAACAGGTTCAACTTCAAATATAATTTATTATGATTCTAAACAATAGAATGTTATCAAAGATATAAACAACAATAATGTAAGTTACTACTTTGGCATTGTAGTTTAGACTATTTAACCCTTCCACTCCAAAAAATATTTTCACATATCAACCATGACGTACATTTCATTTCTTTAACTGTTTTGATTTCTGGGGCTTATGCCGTCAGAGACCAAAACAGTTCAGAAGATTTTTAGACTGAAAGGGTTAAATTACCTAAACCACAAGGGCTAGAGTAGTAATTTACTTGTAATTAATAATAAATTTGAATGCATGCAGGCCGGTCAGCAAGTGCAGGAAAAGGCTCAACAAGCAACTGAAGCGGTAAAAGATGCAACTGGAATGAACAAATGAAGAAGAAAAAAGTTCACTTCATTAAGCATCATGATCACCCTATTTGTTTTCTCATAATTATTTCTTTTTATGTTTGGTAATATTTTTGGTTGCTATTATTTTTGAAATTTTGTTTCATAATGGTTGAACAGAATTAACTTTTGTTCTAATAAAAAGACATATTATTTACTCGAGCATTGCTTGTGTTTTAATCTATGTGCATATATACTATTGAGAATTTCGTTTGAAGAGGGTGTTATTTGAGAGAGGTCTTGCAAATAAGAACAAGGATGCTTCTAATAAAATCATATATCAACAATTTATATGTGTGAATTTCAAGTAAAATATCAAGTCTCCCACACATGTTCAATAATTCATTATACACGTGTGCATGCTAGCATATATATACCAATTTGAGTATCGATATTAGTAAAATTGTCGAGTAATTCAAGTCACGACCAACATTTTCGATCAAACAGATCGTACGTTTTCTCAAATTGACAAGCAAATCTATTTAATCCATGGTTTGGCTTACTGATTGTTTATAACTCAGTTTTGTAAACTTGGAATTAAAACACCACATTCTCTGTCATTTATATTCACCAAATCATAGTTTCAACTCAACTCACTAAACCCAAATTTATCCGACTAAACCCTCTTTAAATTCAAATGTAGGGACTTGTGGGCCTACAAGGTACAAATTTACCAATGATGATGACCATTTCAAGCCTCCTTAGCATTCTTTTTGTTTTCAATGGCTAAAATCATCATATCTCTACTTTTTAGAATTTTTGTATTTATAACATTTTGATTATAGAGTTACTATTTTCCCACCAAACCAAACCGTCCCTTTAAGGACCCAAGTATTCAACATGCAAATTCTAACGCCTAAACATCAATAATTTCTATCAAAATCAACTTAGAACCTCATTGATGTAAAACTTTGTGGGTCAAAATGCTTATACCAAATCCGATTTGGTAATTGTACCGATGACTAAGGTTACTATCGTGGTCATCCATTAGTGTCGATGACCAAAGCTACTACCATATCATGAGGTCACCGGTTAGTGCTGATGACCAAAGTTGCTACCAACCTTAATTAGTGCATGATCCTACTATTCGGATCATCATTTGTGACCAAGTAGTTACTAGTAATGCGCTCAGCTGCCGCTGCTCATCTGAAAACATAATATTAGTTTCAATTTTATAATTAAATAGAATAAAATACATTAATGTAGTCTATTTTCATTTTAATGACGATGGAGCTCTTTTAACTCTCTTTTACTATAAATACTAAATTGTTACTTAATTGCAAACCACCTTAATTTATATATATTACAATTACAATTGAGTTGTTGTGAGTATAAAATACTGTTCATATTACGTACAAATCATTATTCGCTTAGTGCAACATTTTACTGCATTCTCCATCTTCTGTCCCATGCCCATTAATTTAATTTACATAATCTATAGCATTCTCTCTGGAGTCCAGATTTAGTTTTCACATCTTTCTCTCTCTAAGATGAAGACGAGATATTATTCTGTCTAATCTCCAATATGCTTGCGATGATCGATCGGGTATGGTTTAGATGTTTAGTGCTGCTTTCTGATTTGGTGTGCTACAATCGATTTTCTTTTGCGATTTCTTCTGGGTTTCTTTTAGGGCTTTACGGAGAACGTTTTCTTATCTGCATGTTGCCGGCGATTGTCTATTTGTTGGCGTTGCGGTCGTAGCCCTTACTGAACGCCATTTTATGTGCCTATCGTAGTTCTATTTGATGCTCTGATGGACCATTTGAGTGTCGTCTTAGCCTTATTAGGCATGGATGATGGCCATCGGCGTGACGTCGTCACGTTATTTGAAATGGATGATGACCGTCAATGTTTGAATACGACAAGGGGCTGTGATGATTTAATACAAATGTCTCAGCCTAAATCTGAAAGTCGCCACTTTCTTGGTGGGTTAAGAAGGTCGGACACTGTGTTGATTTAATTTTTTTTATTCATATCTGATCTTTAAAATGAAAGTTACCTCTTTGTTGGTGGGTTACGAATGCCTGAGGCTTTGATGGTTTTATTTTTCAGATCTCTGAGCCTAAAATTGTAATTTAATTCATTGTTGGTGGGTTACGAAGGTTTTAGTGATTGGGGTTGTTTAGGTGATTGGAGTTTATATCTTAATTTTGATGATGTTTTGGGTTTTTACTATTATTCTTTCTTCAATCCTCTTAGATTTCTATTATATTTCTATTATGTGAAGAATTTTGTTCATGAATAGCTGTTGAATTCTTCATTTTCAAATGCAGGAATGTTGAGTTCGAATATATGGAAGATGGATACGAGTGAGAAGGGTGGCCAATTTAGTTTGCGTAACTTGAAGCATTCAACCATTCTGCTAAACTAAGATCATTGTAAGATTCTTTTTTTAAATATGTATTCTATGTTGTATTGTATGTTTTGGGTGGATGATGTGAGATACTGAGATGTGAGCAAATAAATCGAAGATTTTGGTGCATTATAAAGTAATGGGTGGAGCCCTCGAGGTCATAGTATCTATTTACATTAATCAACTCTTTCTTTTACATTCTTATCTTAGTTATAGTATTTATTTACATTAATCAACTCTTTCTTTTACATTCTTTATACATAAACAAATTGGTGGCCCGCCGCAAAGCGCGGGCGGGTCACCGTCTCATTAGTATTAACAATATAAAATTATCAAGTGACAAATGTAAATGAATCTGCTTGTAGTAAGTTTATATTGAACTACAGGCGTGGCTAAAAAATTAAGTGGCCCAAACCGTTTTAATCCGTAGGACTGAACCGGAAAAACCGGTTACACTGGTGCGATTAAACCATTTAGTTCGGTTTGGTTCGGTTTTAGATTTTTTCAATCCGTTATTTCCGGTTTGGTCCATAAAAAACATAAAAGCCGGACCAACCGGACCGTGAAAACCCCTGATGACTATGATGGTGCGATACGTTAATAGCCTTGGAATTGTAAATGAATGATTTCTTGGAGTTGTGCACGTGAAGGATACAACTTTTTATCTCTAAAAGAAGCCATTGATTCGGTATTTACTAAGAATAATTTGAGTTTGTCTAATGTAAATGATACATTTTCTTTATCAATAATTTGATTAGGTTTTATATATCTTATTTATATAACACTGATAGAATATATAACATTTTTGTTACAGTTAAGAGGGCAAGGTATGGAACAAGTAATATGCGGAGTGCTTTTAACGTTTTGAAAGCATTGATATTAAAAGATAATTCTTCAGCATATTATGTACATTGTTTTGCACACCAACTTCAATTAGTGGTTGTGGCCATAGCTAAGAACCATGATGGAGTTCGTGATTTCTTTGAGCATTTAGATTTGGTGGTTAATGTGGTGTGTGCTTCTTGTAAAAGAAAAGACATGATAAGGGATAATTACAAGGAAATGGTTCAAGAAGAAATTGGTAAAGGTGAAATTGAGGCTGGAAAAGGGATAAATCAAGAGAGTTCTGTTGTTCGAGTCGGAGATACAAGATGGGGCTCACATTATAAAACAATAATAAGTTTGAAGAAATTGTTTGAGGATGTTATCAAGATTCTTAAGAAAGTTGAAGAGGATGGATCTAGTTTAAAAAACCAAAATCAAGCATTAGGTATTTTATCATATTTCAAAAGAATTGATTTTGTGTTTTATTTACACTTGATGTTGGATATTTTTGGTGAAACGGATACCTTGTCAATAAAACTTCAAAGAGATGATCGAGATATTTTGGAAGCGGCAAATTTGATGAAAGCGACAATTAAATCTTTAAAATATTTAAGAGAATTTTTTTTTCCTGAATTGTTAAAGAAGGTACTTTCTTTTTGTCATCAACATAACATTGAAGCTGTGGAAATGTCAGAATTTTATGTTACTTCTAAAAATCGTAGGACCAAGGTTACTCATCAACATCACTTTGAAGTTGATATTTTAAACACGGTTATGGATATGTAAATTCAAGAATTCGGGGATCGCTTTAGTGAAGTGAGCACCGATTTGCTAGACTACATGGCTGCTTTGAGTCCTTGTGATTCATTATCTAGGTTTGACAAATCAAAGTTGGTGAAGCTAAGTGAGTTGTACAAAATTGATTTTGATGATTTCGAAAGAGTGTATCTTGAAGGTCAACTTCAAACATAATATCACTCTTTGATTGATAATGAGAAATTTGCTAATTTAAAGGGTATCGCGGACCTTTCTCGTTTGATGGTGGAAACCGGAAAGCATAGTTCTTTTCCTTTAGTTTATAAATTATTAAACTTAACTTTAGTTTTACCCGTCGCAACTGTAAGAGTTCAATTTCATGCTCTACATCGAGGGTATTTATTGACGATTTGCATACTGATCACATACTAGGATGTTGCGCATCCAGGGTGTGACACCCTGTAAGTTTCCGATGTTCTAAACAAGAATATATACCTATGTGCTACTTGTTTTACATACATATTAATGTGCAACGTGCTGAATTTTAATAATTTAGTATCCTTACATGCCACATAGTCGTAGTCTTGACGTAGCCTTATCAGAACGAACAACGGTTGCCTTGATTTAACATTTTCTTACACGGAATGGTCGCTGAAATTTTAATAATAAAAAGATGACTAATCGGACACGTTATCTATTTTCTGTCACCTTGTAGTAAAACAAATAACTCATGATCCCATCATCTTGGGATTTTATTTTTAATTTATTTTCATTGTTACGAATGATTTTAATTAATCATTATTACGTTTAACGTTTACACTTGATACGTAAAACTATTTTTATAACCAACGTATATATTTACGAAAACATTTTATGATAGTCATGAACATGACATTATATAATTAGACACCAATATCATTGATCAATACTTGTGACTTTATTTTACGTTAACGACAAAATACATTACGTTCAATTCAATTGTAAACCACCTCGTCATTCTCCCACGATAAAAAATCATTCGAATGCGCGACCCGTACGTCATCCATGCAACCCGCCACCTTTCATTTCGAACCCCATGCAACCCGAGTTTTGAAAATACGTGAGCATCGGATCGTCTACTCAATCTAGCTAATTCGGATGCAAAACAAGTAATTAACCGATTGTTTTATTAATCAAAATGATCAATTACAACCAGTAAACACAGAGAAACTGAGACACAGAAACACTACAGAAAACACACACTTAACACTTGTTCTCTCACGCTCTATCGCTTAATTACAAAGAACACAACATCTATTTATAGCGACCTGCCGAACTTCAGGCGAACCCAAAGTTCGTCTAATCCGAAGCTCAGGTTCGGACAAGGTACGACTGGCAACTATCATTATCTTGATCTTGGTCTTGGCTTGATACTTCACACGACGCACATATCTTGTATCTACAAACTCCCCCTCTTCGTGTGCAGTATCTCTTCAACATCATCAAAACTGTATCTTCAATCAAGCTCCCCCTCAATTGTAGAATTCGTTCGTCCATTGAAATGAATCTTCGAACAAACTCTTCCTTAACTTGATCGTAGCTTGATCTTGAATACTTGAAAATGTCTGGTGCATCTCTGTCTTTTATCGACAGCTTCAGAAGACTTGAATTTGTGATATCTTTCACTTTAGCAACTTGCTCAAAATTTATATAATCTTGGCGCAAAACGTCTCTTCGAGACTCCAAGATATGATTTTAAAAACTGATGTGCATCACGTGTTGATCAGATCGAAAATAAAGCAGAAACAAATTTTTTTTGGCTTTTAGAAAGTTTATATCAAAACAAACCTAAAATCTTTTTGATTTTTCAAACTTATGCTAAAACACACCAAAAATCTTTTTGTATTTTTCTAAAATGAAATGAAATTGCAATACAGAATCAAACTCTATTTTTGGTATGAGAAAGATCACTATACATGATCATATTGAACATGACACACTGAACTACACTTCAATTTCAACTAATTGAAGCACATAAGTCATGCTGATTGCCGGTATAATTTGTCTATCTTAAACTCAGGCAGAATCATACTTATAACATCGGGATATGTTAGGGTATTAATTAGGTTTGCTTTGACCAGTGTGTCCCATACTATCAGACATAAATATACATTTTTCTTTTTCTTGTGTGATTTCTTCCTTTTCTTGTGTGATTACACTTGTGATTATCACAAAGCATAATATTTTCATGATATTGTCAACTGTGTTCCATGCAAAAAGAAATAAGAACGTTAAATCGTCTACCTTAAGGTCGATCTTTCGATACACAGATAAGGTCTCGGATTTAACAAAATAAGAAAGATAAAACAAGTTGAAATTGTATAACCCAACAAAAATCAGGTCGGTACTCCCGTACACGCAGAGAAAGTCCGATGAGTTATACGAAACACCAAAAAAAAATAAAGTAGAACGTCAAACGAACAACAATCAGGCCGATCTTTCGATACGTAGAGAAAGTCTGATCGTTTGACAAAATAAAGAAAATCAAACAAGTTTAAATCTTTGCAAAATGAACACATGTACACACAGTGACTTCTCATTTTGATTTTCACACTTATTTTTCTTTTTGTCATGAAATATGCATCAAGATGTTATCCACATGGTCAAGCATTAGTATTTAGTGTATACCACATTTGAATACTTTCTGATTTGCCGAGCCTACCAAACATATCAAACAATGATCTTATGGCCCTTTCATCTATTTTATCCATGAGCCAGATACGTAAGCCAATGTACTATCATTTCCCAATGATCAATTTCTTAAAATTATATATATCGTGCATGTATTCATCTTCCTTATATATTTTGCATGTATTCACCTTCTTCTCATAACATGCATTTCTCCCCCTTACATGCAACATGTATTCATCTTCCTTATATATTTTGCATGTATTCACCTTCTTCTCATAACATGCATTTGTCCCCCTTACATGCAATTCTCCCCCTTAAAATGAAAACTCTATTTTTAGATTTTCATTTTTACAAAAACAAGACTCTATTTTGGTTTTTATCAAAGAAAACATAAAGAAAATTGATCAACCAACACGGATACCTTGCATTTTAAAGTGTCAGAAAACTTGCAGGTTAGAAAAATAGATTTCATGAAATTTAAGTTAAGCAGAATACTCCTCCATCAAAAAATTTACAATCGTCAATAGGTCTTCTATAAGTACCTGCACACTGGTCAAATTGATTAGTTTTCAACTTGACCCGAAGCAACCGCTTCTGGTCGACAAGTGTCCTGATTTTGCTAGACTGCCACCTTTGTTTTCCAGATTGATTGTTGTTTTGGTAATTCAGTTTTTGATAAATCAATCACAGGTGTCTGTGATGATGAACCTACATTTTGAACCTTTTGAAAATAGGAACAATACGTTTTTGTTTTAGAAAGAATGGAGACTCAAATTCATCAAAAACTCTGTCGTGTTCATCAAAGAACTTCGGTTTGGCAGATTTACCAAAAACTGGTATCTGTTGAGACCTTTGGTTTGATTCAGCAGGAAGTGGACAATCTTTTGCCATATGCCCTTTTTGGCGGCAAATATAACAAATGCGTTGTAATTTGTCCCACTTTTTGGGTACCTACATAGAATTACAAACATGAATATCTCTAAATGATCAAAAGTAGAATCATATACCTGATGCCTGTGATCATGAACCCATTTTGATGTTGGGCTCTGAGAATAAGAACCCTTAGATAAAAATTTTGCTGTTTGATTCTTCAAGGTTCTTGAAGCATCCTTCTTCTCAAAAACTTCATAAATTTTTCTAGCATCCACGCAGTGAAGAAGAAATTATTTATCGGAGAATATTTGTTCCGAACCCTTGAGTTTGTAAAATCGTTCGGGTTGAACCTTCTCAGCCTTGAAAACTTCCTTCTTTACTTGCTTCATTTTTAGCTTCTTCAGATCTTGTGGTGTTGATGCTGGAATCTCCTCAGCTTTATCATGTTGTGCACTAAAACGCAAACTAATATTTGTTCCAGAAGTCTTCTCCTCAGAAATAGAATCCCGATGTCCATTCTTTTCTAATTTTGAAAATTTAGCTTTTATTTCTTTAATGTTTTTCTGTTCAATGAAAATCGTCTCATCAAAATCCGGTTGAGAACGAATTTTCTCACTTGAAGTAGCTGATTTGACATTTTCTGTCGACGATGAACTAGACACAAACTGTGGAGCCGGAGGAACCTCAGATTTCTTTCCCTTCTTCTTCTTAGCCTAGCTTCTTGTTTTTCTTCTTCTTCACAATCTTCTCTTCTTCAGAAGTAGATGATGAAAACTTTGAATAATCAACTTCTGTCAACCTTCTCGGTCACTTCCTTAAAAGCTTCTTTGATATTTGCAGGAGGTGACGCCGTTTTATCAAACATCTTCTCAAAATCAGCATCATTTGCTAAAAAACTCGTGAACAATTGTGAGCTTGAAACATTGTTCAACAATCGATTAGTATCAATCACTTGGATCTTCAAATCGGAAATTTGCTGTTGAGCTTCAGCTAACTCCTTCTCAGTAGTTATCAACCGCTTTGCAACCTTATGAGTTTCAAATTTTTGTAATCGAAGATTTTCCATTCCTCCAAACAACTCCTTCTTCAACTTATCCTCATTGCATTTTTGAATTTCCAGATTCGCAGTTTGTACTTTATTGACTCTAACCAACTCACGCTTCTCATCCAACAACTTCTTCATATAAACTTGATAAGTTTCAATTTTAGCAGCATATTCTTCAGAATCCTTTGTGAGCCAATCAAGTTTGATTTTTGATTTATCAAACAGATTTTAAAAATCGTTCGCAGCATCTTCTGCTTCCTCTTTCCATTTCTTGACTTCTTTCTACAATTCATCTTTTCTTTTAGTAACATTTCATTCTTTACTTCAAGCATCTTTACATCTTCTTTGACTGAATAAAGAAATTCGTTAAGCATATTCACTTCCTTCATTATAAAATCATTTTTCAATTCAACTTCCTTCTTATGCCTCTTAGAAACTTCCAAATCTTCTTTTACCAACTTAAGCTCATCAGTAAGCTTTTTGACTTCATCCATCAAAAATTCATTTTCTTTCATCAAACTTTCAATTTTTGATTCAAATTTTTCATTTTCAGCAGCTTCATAAGAACTAGAATCAGAATAATAGTCATCTTGCTCATGTGTGACAATCAAAGCAGATGTATCAAACTGTTTGCCCCAGTCATACACCCCATCATTCTGAACCGTTAAAGCTGTCTTGGTTGAATTGCTTGAAGATGGTTGAGAACCTGTATTAGATGTAAAACCAGGTTTGTTAACATGAACCTGTTGACATTCTTTAGCAAAATGTCCAAGCTTTGAACATTTGTAGCATTTCAATTTAGACTTATCAAATCCCAATCTTCCATTAAAATCAGAGGTAATTCTTCCATTCTTCTTGAAAAATATTTTTGATCTTTGACCCAACATAGCATATTGCCACAATAAATCCAATTCGTTTAATTGATCATCATCAAGTTCATCTCTTGTGATTTTTGCATCAGCAACATTCTTAATAACTAATCCAAAAGAAGATGAAATCAAAGCAACAATCATTTTAGCACAATCATCCGTTGTATCAGCAGAATAAGCATTCTGATTTGTTGAGTCTGGAATTGTAAAGCTACATCCCCGTGATGAATTATTATCAGACTTTCCAGAAATATTTCCAATGAAAGCAGTAGGCGGTGCAGAACTCAGACTTGGTTTAGTCTTAGCTGTCATGCTAGCAGCATTTTCACCATGATACAGCTATGGATTTTGCAGATTTGCTTTGGACTTGTTGGAATTCATCATTTCCATCTCACGAGCATGAAGTTTACCAGTTAGATCATGAAATGTCAATGTGGAAAACTCCTTATCATGTGTAAGTAGCAAAACATAATTCTCCCATTTTTCTGGTAGAGCTTCCATAATCTTCTCTTTTAACTCTTCATCAGTCTTCTCAATCCCCACAATCTTCATTTCACTTATAAGATGTGACAATCTTGAGACAAGAGCCGTGATGTTTTCATTCTCATAATGCTGAAAATTATCAAATTCCTTACTCAACACCCTTTTCCGACTTTTCTTGTATTGGTCATTCCCCTCACACCTTGCAGATAAAGCATCCCACAATTGTTTTGATTTCTTGCACATACTAAATTGATGTAACAATTCAGTGGGCAATGCCATCGTAAGATAACCAAATGCTTTTTGTTCAAGCTCATATGATTTTCTTTCAGCAATGTCGAAGGTATGAACTTCTTTAAAATGTCCTTGATTAGTTGGGTGTTGGTAAAGCTTCTTAATCGGAATCCACAAATCGATATCATTCGTGCTTATGTAAGCAGAAAATCGTTGCTTCCAATTTTAATAATCTTCTAACTTCAACAACTTGGGAACTTTTTGACTTGTTCCAATTTCGTTGTCAAAGTTCAGCATAGTTTGCATTGCATTCTGCATAGCTACAAACGCTTGAAATTCCGACATCTTGAAAATTTAAATTCCGAATGTCCGAACCTCTTCCGAACCTTTTCCGAACCTAAAGATGTCGAACGTTAACCAAACTCTCTCCATACCCTTTCCGAACCTTCTCCAAACCTCTTCCGAACCTGACTTTTTCTGAACCTTGAACGAACCTCGACCGAACTAGCAAACTTTTCCGAAATTTGACCGAACTCTGAACGAACTTGACTTTTGGACAAACAAACTCTAGCCGAACTCGGAGTTCGGAGCAGTTATGCCGAACCTCACCATTTTTCGCTCAAGAATTCGAATTTGGACAGATTTTGACAAGATTTGCAACAGTTGATCAGAACAAGTGATCTAGAAATGATTTAGAAAATAGATTTTCATGAAATACACGATTAAAATGATCAAACACTTGCGAAAACACTCAAAAACAACACATTTTGTTTCAAAAATTCTGAAAAAGCAACCACAGATCAGTAGAATGAACCAAATAGCTCTGATACCACTTGAAAGTACGTGAGCATCGGATCATCTACTCAATCTAGCTAATTCGGATGCAAAACAAGTAATTAACCGAGTGTTTTATTAATCAAAATGATCAATTACAACCAGTAAACACAGAGAAACTGAGACACAGACACCCTACAGAAAACACACACTTAACACTTGTTCTCTCATGCTCTATCCCCTGATTACAAAGAACACAACATATATTTATAGCGACCTATCGAACTTCAGGCGAACCTAAAGTTCATCTGATCCGAACCTTAGGTTCGGACCAGGTTCGGCTAGCAGCTATCATTATCTTGATCTTGGTCTTTGTCTTGGCTTGATACTTCACATGAAGCACATATCTTGTATCTACAAGTTCGAATCCCGTCCACCCCAATCTTTTTCCTCCTCTTTTCCACCCTCGCGAACCCGTATCCCTTCCTCAATTTTCTTTCTCGTAACCCACCATCACCCCATGTCTTAAACCCGATCCCTCGTCTCTCCCTCTTTTCCTCATGACCCGGTTTGGTCACGGGATCAAGCCCGTGACTTCTCCCTTTCCCCTTCTGGTTTGCTTGAAGATCACCACCTCCTTAGTCATTTATTTATTTTGTAACAACCAACACCACCACCTTTGCTCCTTCCATTTTTGTTTTTCTTGTTGACCTCATAAGATGCTAAACACATCAAGCCAGCATACACTTACACCCCTATGACAACATATGACAATCTTGCCTCATAACACAACAAAGCTATTATCCATTGGATCAAAGTTTCACTCCCCTCCTCCTCCTGTGTGAACCGACTTTCCCCTCTTTCTTTTCTTTTTCTTTTTTTCGGCCAACATGTAGACACACACATATATCACATTCAATATTTTTTCTAAAAATAAAGTACTAGTAACATTGGCACTCCCAAACACCCTCCACTCTTTCTCTCGATTTTCCTTCCACCGTCCCCCCATCGAAACACTTATCAAACACCCCTTTTGTTTCAAGTGTACACATATATAAACACAGTTAATAACCCTAGACACCATTACACACTTACCATTTCAAGAATCATCTCCTTTCTCCCGCTCTTCATCTAAACCGTCGGCCTCTCTCTCACTACCCCCTTTTTAAAATTTCTTTACCAAACCTCATCAACTTGAAGATACAAGGAAGCTAGGAGCATAAGAAAGTCTAGGAACACCATCATTATCATCATTTTCGGCCTCCCTCACAAGTGTGTGAGTATTCTCCTACACTTATCTTGTAGAAATAATGCTCTAGTATTTATTTATAGTTCCTTTTCATGCCTAGATCACTCCTACAATAAGTCTTGACTAACATTGGTGCCTAAACACAAGTTATGTTCATAAAAGCTTAATTTCTAGTAACTATTTTTATGTTCTCATGTGTTGAATGCTACTACCTACTTATGCTAGTGATTATCATGCCCTAATTAGTTATTATTACGTTTAACGTCTACACTTTATACGTAAAACTAATTTTATAACCAGCGTATATATTTACAAAAATATTTTATGATAGTCATGAACATGACATTATATAATTTGACACCAATATCATTGATCAAGACTTGTGACTTTATTTTACGTTAACGACAAAATATTTTACTTTCAATTCAATTGTAAACCACCTCGTCATTCTCCCATGATAAAAACTCGTTCGCATGCACGATCGTACATCAGTCATGCAACCCGTCACCTTTCATTTCGAACCCCATGCAACCCGAGTTTGAATCGCTTCCACCGCAATCATTTTCCTCCTTTTTTCCACCCTCGCGAACCTGTATCCCTTCCTCATTTTTTTTTTCTGTTGACCCCCTGATGTGTTCGGAACTACACTAAAAACTACTATAAAAACCTAGACCTAGACACACCTAATTTTACCGAAAATACCTAACTAAACCGAACCCTAAGGCAAGTGTACCTGTCGGATTGTAGCTAAGCTAAGGCAAGACCGAGAATATCGAACCCTAGAGACACTCTATAGACAAAACTAACCTAGGACCTATGAAATGGGAAATACTGAGTAATTTGGGTTTTTGATTAAGATTTGATTTAACTGAAATTAGTTAACACTAACGAACGACAGCAAAACAAACCTTGAGAAGACTACCGAGTGAGAGAAGACACCACCTAGACCTTGAATCCCAATTAACATCTATGACCAACCCTGACCTTGACAATTCTGATGGATCCTAGTTCACCTTTTAAGTCCTTCCTAGTACTTGCTTCTAACGCTCGAACAGGAGT
>JBCNJP010010311.1:0-22928 GCA_039602395.1 Deinandra increscens subsp. villosa | reverse complement strand
CACCTTACTAGAACTCATTGGTCCCAACTGACCCTCGTTTCCCCTAAACACACCTTATTGGGACTCATTGGTCCTAGACACAACTTATTGGTTACATACAAACCTTATTGGGCCATCATTGGTCTTAAACACAACTTATTGGTTACATACACACCTTACTGGGACTTATTAAGCCATCATGGGTTCTAAACACAACTTATTGGTTACATACACACCTTACTGGGACTCATTGGTCCCAACTGACCCTCGTTTCCCCTAACACACCTTATTGGGACTCATTGGTCCTAAACACAACTTATTGGTTACATACACACCTTATTGGGCCATTATTTGTCCTAAACACAACTTATTGGTTACATACACACCTTACTGGGACTTATTAAGCCATCATGGGTTCTAAACACAACTTATTGGTTACATACACACCTTACTAGGACTCATTGGTCCCAACTGACCCTCGTTTCCACTAACACACCTTATTGGGACTCATTGGTCCTAAACACAACTTATTGGTTATATACACACCTTATTGGGGCATTATTGGTCCTAAACACAACTTAATTTTTACATACACACCTTATTGGGACTCATTGGTCTCAACTAGCCCTCGTTTCCCTTAACACACCTTATTGGGACTCATTGGTCCTATACACAATTTATTGGGTACATACACACCTTATTGGGCCATTATTGGTCCTAAACACAACTTATTGGTTACATACACACCTTATTGGGACTCATTGGTCCCAACTGACCCTCGTTTCCCCTAAACACACCTTATTGGGACTCATTGGTCCTAAACACAACTTATTGGTTACATACACACCTTATTGGGCCATTATTGGTCCTAAACACAACTTATTGGTTACATACACACCTTATTGGGACTCATTGGTCCCAACTGACCCTCGTTTCCCTTAAACACACCTTATTGGGACTCATTGGTCCTAGACACAACTTATTGGTTACATACAAACCTTATTGGGCCATCATTGGTTCTAAACATAACTTATTGGTTACATACACACCTTACTAGAACTCATTGGTCCCAACTGACCCTCGTTTCCCCTAAACACACCTTATTGGGACTCATTGGTCCTAGACACAACTTATTGGTTACATACAAACCTTATTGGGCCATCATTGGTCTTAAACACAACTTATTGGTTACATACACACCTTACTGGGACTTATTAAGCCATCATGGGTTCTAAACACAACTTATTGGTTACATACACACCTTACTGGGACTCATTGGTCCCAACTGACCCTCGTTTCCCCTAACACACCTTATTGGGACTCATTGGTCCTAAACACAACTTATTGGTTACATACACACCTTATTGGGCCATTATTTGTCCTAAACACAACTTATTGGTTACATACACACCTTACTGGGACTTATTAAGCCATCATGGGTTCTAAACACAACTTATTGGTTACATACACACCTTACTAGGACTCATTGGTCCCAACTGACCCTCGTTTCCACTAACACACCTTATTGGGACTCATTGGTCCTAAACACAACTTATTGGTTATATACACACCTTATTGGGGCATTATTGGTCCTAAACACAACTTAATTTTTACATACACACCTTATTGGGACTCATTGGTCTCAACTAGCCCTCGTTTCCCTTAACACACCTTATTGGGACTCATTGGTCCTATACACAATTTATTGGGTACATACACACCTTATTGGGCCATTATTGGTCCTAAACACAACTTATTGGTTACATACACACCTTATTGGGACTCATTGGTCCCAACTGACCCTCGTTTCCCCTAAACACACCTTATTGGGACTCATTGGTCCTAAACACAACTTATTGGTTACATACACACCTTATTGGGCCATTATTGGTCCTAAACACAACTTATTGGTTACATACACACCTTATTGGGACTCATTGGTCCCAACTGACCCTCGTTTCCCTTAAACACACCTTATTGGGACTCATTGGTCCAAGACACAACTTATTGGTTACATACAAACCTTATTGGGCCATCATTGGTTCTAAACATAACTTATTGGTTACATACACACCTTACTAGAACTCATTGGTCCCAACTGACCCTCGTTTCCCCTAAACACACCTTATTGGGACTCATTGGTCCTAGACACAACTTATTGGTTACATACAAACCTTATTGGGCCATCATTGGTCTTAAACATAACTTATTGGTTACATACACACCTTACTGGGACTTATTAAGCCATCATGGGTTCTAAACACAACTTATTGGTTACATACACACCTTACTGGGACTCATTGGTCCCAACTGACCCTCGTTTCCCCTAACACACCTTATTGGGACTCATTGGTCCTAAACACAACTTATTGGTTACATACACACCTTATTGGGCCATTATTTGTCCTAAACACAACTTATTGGTTACATACACACCTTACTGGGACTTATTAAGCCATCATGGGTTCTAAACACAACTTATTGGTTACATACACACCTTACTAGGACTCATTGGTCCCAACTGACCCTCGTTTCCACTAACACACCTTATTGGGACTCATTGGTCCTAAACACAACTTATTGGTTATATACACACCTTATTGGGGCATTATTGGTCCTAAACACAACTTAATTTTTACATACACACCTTATTGGGACTCATTGGTCTCAACTAGCCCTCGTTTCCCTTAACACACCTTATTGGGACTCATTGGTCCTATACACAATTTATTGGGTACATACACACCTTATTGGGCCATTATTGGTCCTAAACACAACTTATTGGTTACATACACACCTTATTGGGACTCATTGGTCCCAACTGACCCTCGTTTCCCCTAAACACACCTTATTGGGACTCATTGGTCCTAGACACAACTTATTGGTTACATACAAACCTTATTGGGCCATCATAGGTTCTAAACACAACTTATTGGTTAAATACACACCTTACTAGGACTCATTGGTCCCAACTGACCCTCGTTTCCCCTAAACACAACTTATTGGGACTCATTGGTCCTAGACACAACTTATTGGTTACATACAAACCTTATTGGGCCATTATTGGTCCTAAACACAACTTATTGGTTACATACACACCTTACTGGGACTTATTGAGCCATCACGGGTTCTAACCACAACTTATTGGTTACATACACACCTTACTGGGACTCATTGGTCCCAACTGACCCTCGTTTCCACTAACACACCTTATTGGGACTCATTGGTCCTAAACACAACTTATTGGTTACATACACACCTTATTGGGCCATTATTGGTCCTAAACACAACTTATTGGTTACATACACACCTTATTGGGACTCATTGGTCCCAACTGACCCTCGTTTCCCTTAAACACACCTTATTGGGACTCATTGGTCCTAGACACAACTTATTGGTTACATACAAACCTTATTGGGCCATCATTGGTTCTAAACATAACTTATTGGTTACATACACACCTTACTAGAACTCATTGGTCCCAACTGACCCTCGTTTCCCCTAAACACACCTTATTGGGACTCATTGGTCCTAGACACAACTTATTGGTTACATACAAACCTTATTGGGCCATCATTGGTCTTAAACACAACTTATTGGTTACATACACACCTTACTGGGACTTATTAAGCCATCATGGGTTCTAAACACAACTTATTGGTTACATACACACCTTACTGGGACTCATTGGTCCCAACTGACCCTCGTTTCCCCTAACACACCTTATTGGGACTCATTGGTCCTAAACACAACTTATTGGTTACATACACACCTTATTGGGCCATTATTTGTCCTAAACACAACTTATTGGTTACATACACACCTTACTGGGACTTATTAAGCCATCATGGGTTCTAAACACAACTTATTGGTTACATACACACCTTACTAGGACTCATTGGTCCCAACTGACCCTCGTTTCCACTAACACACCTTATTGGGACTCATTGGTCCTAAACACAACTTATTGGTTATACACACACCTTATTGGGGCATTATTGGTCCTAAACACAACTTAATTTTTACATACACACCTTATTGGGACTCATTGGTCTCAACTAGCCCTCGTTTCCCTTAACACACCTTATTGGGACTCATTGGTCCTATACACAATTTATTGGGTACATACACACCTTATTGGGCCATTATTGGTCCTAAACACAACTTATTGGTTACATACACACCTTATTGGGACTCATTGGTCCCAACTGACCCTCGTTTCCCCTAAACACACCTTATTGGGACTCATTGGTCCTAGACACAACTTATTGGTTACATACAAACCTTATTGGGCCATCATAGGTTCTAAACACAACTTATTGGTTAAATACACACCTTACTAGGACTCATTGGTCCCAACTGACCCTCGTTTCCCCTAAACACAACTTATTGGGACTCATTGGTCCTAGACACAACTTATTGGTTACATACAAACCTTATTGGGCCATTATTGGTCCTAAACACAACTTATTGGTTACATACACACCTTACTGGGACTTATTGAGCCATCACGGGTTCTAACCACAACTTATTGGTTACATACACACCTTACTGGGACTCATTGGTCCCAACTGACCCTCGTTTCCACTAACACACCTTATTGGGACTCATTGGTCCTAAACACAACTTATTGGTTACATACACACCTTATTGGGCCATTATTGGTCCTAAACACAACTTATTGGTTACATACACACCTTATTGGGACTCATTGGTCCCAACTGACCCTCGTTTCCCTTAAACACACCTTATTGGGACTCATTGGTCCTAGACACAACTTATTGGTTACATACAAACCTTATTGGGCCATCATTGGTTCTAAACATAACTTATTGGTTACATACACACCTTACTAGAACTCATTGGTCCCAACTGACCCTCGTTTCCCCTAAACACACCTTATTGGGACTCATTGGTCCTAGACACAACTTATTGGTTACATACAAACCTTATTGGGCCATCATTGGTCTTAAACACAACTTATTGGTTACATACACACCTTACTGGGACTTATTAAGCCATCATGGGTTCTAAACACAACTTATTGGTTACATACACACCTTACTGGGACTCATTGGTCCCAACTGACCCTCGTTTCCCCTAACACACCTTATTGGGACTCATTGGTCCTAAACACAACTTATTGGTTACATACACACCTTATTGGGCCATTATTTGTCCTAAACACAACTTATTGGTTACATACACACCTTACTGGGACTTATTAAGCCATCATGGGTTCTAAACACAACTTATTGGTTACATACACACCTTACTAGGACTCATTGGTCCCAACTGACCCTCGTTTCCACTAACACACCTTATTGGGACTCATTGGTCCTAAACACAACTTATTGGTTATATACACACCTTATTGGGGCACTATTGGTCCTAAACACAACTTAATTTTTACATACACACCTTATTGGGACTCATTGGTCTCAACTAGCCCTCGTTTCCCTTAACACACCTTATTGGGACTCATTGGTCCTATACACAATTTATTGGGTACATACACACCTTATTGGGCCATTATTGGTCCTAAACACAACTTATTGGTTACATACACACCTTATTGGGACTCATTGGTCCCAACTGACCCTCGTTTCCCCTAAACACACCTTATTGGGACTCATTGGTCCTAGACACAACTTATTGGTTACATACAAACCTTATTGGGCCATCATAGGTTCTAAACACAACTTATTGGTTAAATACACACCTTACTAGGACTCATTGGTCCCAACTGACCCTCGTTTCCCCTAAACACAACTTATTGGGACTCATTGGTCCTAGACACAACTTATTGGTTACATACAAACCTTATTGGGCCATTATTGGTCCTAAACACAACTTATTGGTTACATACACACCTTACTGGGACTTATTGAGCCATCACGGGTTCTAACCACAACTTATTGGTTACATACACACCTTACTGGGACTCATTGGTCCCAACTGACCCTCGTTTCCACTAACACACCTTATTGGGACTCATTGGTCCTAAACACAACTTATTGGTTACATACACACCTTATTGGGCCATTATTGGTCCTAAACACAACTTATTGGTTACATACACACCTTATTGGGACTCATTGGTCCCAACTGACCCTCGTTTCCCTTAAACACACCTTATTGGGACTCATTGGTCCTAGACACAACTTATTGGTTACATACAAACCTTATTGGGCCATCATTGGTTCTAAACATAACTTATTGGTTACATACACACCTTACTAGAACTCATTGGTCCCAACTGACCCTCGTTTCCCCTAAACACACCTTATTGGGACTCATTGGTCCTAGACACAACTTATTGGTTACATACAAACCTTATTGGGCCATCATTGGTCTTAAACACAACTTATTGGTTACATACACACCTTACTGGGACTTATTAAGCCATCATGGGTTCTAAACACAACTTATTGGTTACATACACACCTTACTGGGACTCATTGGTCCCAACTGACCCTCGTTTCCCCTAACACACCTTATTGGGACTCATTGGTCCTAAACACAACTTATTGGTTACATACACACCTTATTGGGCCATTATTTGTCCTAAACACAACTTATTGGTTACATACACACCTTACTGGGACTTATTAAGCCATCATGGGTTCTAAACACAACTTATTGGTTACATACACACCTTACTAGGACTCATTGGTCCCAACTGACCCTCGTTTCCACTAACACACCTTATTGGGACTCATTGGTCCTAAACACAACTTATTGGTTATATACACACCTTATTGGGGCATTATTGGTCCTAAACACAACTTAATTTTTACATACACACCTTATTGGGACTCATTGGTCTCAACTAGCCCTCGTTTCCCTTAACACACCTTATTGGGACTCATTGGTCCTATACACAATTTATTGGGTACATACACACCTTATTGGGCCATTATTGGTCCTAAACACAACTTATTGGTTACATACACACCTTATTGGGACTCATTGGTCCCAACTGACCCTCGTTTCCCCTAAACACACCTTATTGGGACTCATTGGTCCTAAACACAACTTATTGGTTACATACACACCTTATTGGGCCATTATTGGTCCTAAACACAACTTATTGGTTACATACACACCTTATTGGGACTCATTGGTCCCAACTGACCCTCGTTTCCCTTAAACACACCTTATTGGGACTCATTGGTCCTAGACACAACTTATTGGTTACATACAAACCTTATTGGGCCATCATTGGTTCTAAACATAACTTATTGGTTACATACACACCTTACTAGAACTCATTGGTCCCAACTGACCCTCGTTTCCCCTAAACACACCTTATTGGGACTCATTGGTCCTAGACACAACTTATTGGTTACATACAAACCTTATTGGGCCATCATTGGTCTTAAACACAACTTATTGGTTACATACACACCTTACTGGGACTTATTAAGCCATCATGGGTTCTAAACACAACTTATTGGTTACATACACACCTTACTGGGACTCATTGGTCCCAACTGACCCTCGTTTCCCCTAACACACCTTATTGGGACTCATTGGTCCTAAACACAACTTATTGGTTACATACACACCTTATTGGGCCATTATTTGTCCTAAACACAACTTATTGGTTACATACACACCTTACTGGGACTTATTAAGCCATCATGGGTTCTAAACACAACTTATTGGTTACATACACACCTTACTAGGACTCATTGGTCCCAACTGACCCTCGTTTCCACTAACACACCTTATTGGGACTCATTGGTCCTAAACACAACTTATTGGTTATATACACACCTTATTGGGGCATTATTGGTCCTAAACACAACTTAATTTTTACATACACACCTTATTGGGACTCATTGGTCTCAACTAGCCCTCGTTTCCCTTAACACACCTTATTGGGACTCATTGGTCCTATACACAATTTATTGGGTACATACACACCTTATTGGGCCATTATTGGTCCTAAACACAACTTATTGGTTACATACACACCTTATTGGGACTCATTGGTCCCAACTGACCCTCGTTTCCCCTAAACACACCTTATTGGGACTCATTGGTCCTAGACACAACTTATTGGTTACATACAAACCTTATTGGGCCATCATAGGTTCTAAACACAACTTATTGGTTAAATACACACCTTACTAGGACTCATTGGTCCCAACTGACCCTCGTTTCCCCTAAACACAACTTATTGGGACTCATTGGTCCTAGACACAACTTATTGGTTACATACAAACCTTATTGGGCCATTATTGGTCCTAAACACAACTTATTGGTTACATACACACCTTACTGGGACTTATTGAGCCATCACGGGTTCTAACCACAACTTATTGGTTACATACACACCTTACTGGGACTCATTGGTCCCAACTGACCCTCGTTTCCACTAACACACCTTATTGGGACTCATTGGTCCTAAACACAACTTATTGGTTACATACACACCTTATTGGGCCATTATTGGTCCTAAACACAACTTATTGGTTACATACACACCTTATTGGGACTCATTGGTCCCAACTGACCCTCGTTTCCCTTAAACACACCTTATTGGGACTCATTGGTCCTAGACACAACTTATTGGTTACATACAAACCTTATTGGGCCATCATTGGTTCTAAACATAACTTATTGGTTACATACACACCTTACTAGAACTCATTGGTCCCAACTGACCCTCGTTTCCCCTAAACACACCTTATTGGGACTCATTGGTCCTAGACACAACTTATTGGTTACATACAAACCTTATTGGGCCATCATTGGTCTTAAACACAACTTATTGGTTACATACACACCTTACTGGGACTTATTAAGCCATCATGGGTTCTAAACACAACTTATTGGTTACATACACACCTTACTGGGACTCATTGGTCCCAACTGACCCTCGTTTCCCCTAACACACCTTATTGGGACTCATTGGTCCTAAACACAACTTATTGGTTACATACACACCTTATTGGGCCATTATTTGTCCTAAACACAACTTATTGGTTACATACACACCTTACTGGGACTTATTAAGCCATCATGGGTTCTAAACACAACTTATTGGTTACATACACACCTTACTAGGACTCATTGGTCCCAACTGACCCTCGTTTCCACTAACACACCTTATTGGGACTCATTGGTCCTAAACACAACTTATTGGTTATATACACACCTTATTGGGGCATTATTGGTCCTAAACACAACTTAATTTTTACATACACACCTTATTGGGACTCATTGGTCTCAACTAGCCCTCGTTTCCCTTAACACACCTTATTGGGACTCATTGGTCCTATACACAATTTATTGGGTACATACACACCTTATTGGGCCATTATTGGTCCTAAACACAACTTATTGGTTACATACACACCTTATTGGGACTCATTGGTCCCAACTGACCCTCGTTTCCCCTAAACACACCTTATTGGGACTCATTGGTCCTAGACACAACTTATTGGTTACATACAAACCTTATTGGGCCATCATAGGTTCTAAACACAACTTATTGGTTAAATACACACCTTACTAGGACTCATTGGTCCCAACTGACCCTCGTTTCCCCTAAACACAACTTATTGGGACTCATTGGTCCTAGACACAACTTATTGGTTACATACAAACCTTATTGGGCCATTATTGGTCCTAAACACAACTTATTGGTTACATACACACCTTACTGGGACTTATTGAGCCATCACGGGTTCTAACCACAACTTATTGGTTACATACACACCTTACTGGGACTCATTGGTCCCAACTGACCCTCGTTTCCACTAACACACCTTATTGGGACTCATTGGTCCTAAACACAACTTATTGGTTACATACACACCTTATTGGGCCATTATTGGTCCTAAACACAACTTATTGGTTACATACACACCTTATTGGGACTCATTGGTCCCAACTGACCCTCGTTTCCCTTAAACACACCTTATTGGGACTCATTGGTCCTAGACACAACTTATTGGTTACATACAAACCTTATTGGGCCATCATTGGTTCTAAACATAACTTATTGGTTACATACACACCTTACTAGAACTCATTGGTCCCAACTGACCCTCGTTTCCCCTAAACACACCTTATTGGGACTCATTGGTCCTAGACACAACTTATTGGTTACATACAAACCTTATTGGGCCATCATTGGTCTTAAACACAACTTATTGGTTACATACACACCTTACTGGGACTTATTAAGCCATCATGGGTTCTAAACACAACTTATTGGTTACATACACACCTTACTGGGACTCATTGGTCCCAACTGACCCTCGTTTCCCCTAACACACCTTATTGGGACTCATTGGTCCTAAACACAACTTATTGGTTACATACACACCTTATTGGGCCATTATTTGTCCTAAACACAACTTATTGGTTACATACACACCTTACTGGGACTTATTAAGCCATCATGGGTTCTAAACACAACTTATTGGTTACATACACACCTTACTAGGACTCATTGGTCCCAACTGACCCTCGTTTCCACTAACACACCTTATTGGGACTCATTGGTCCTAAACACAACTTATTGGTTATATACACACCTTATTGGGGCATTATTGGTCCTAAACACAACTTAATTTTTACATACACACCTTATTGGGACTCATTGGTCTCAACTAGCCCTCGTTTCCCTTAACACACCTTATTGGGACTCATTGGTCCTATACACAATTTATTGGGTACATACACACCTTATTGGGCCATTATTGGTCCTAAACACAACTTATTGGTTACATACACACCTTATTGGGACTCATTGGTCCCAACTGACCCTCGTTTCCCCTAAACACACCTTATTGGGACTCATTGGTCCTAAACACAACTTATTGGTTACATACACACCTTATTGGGCCATTATTGGTCCTAAACACAACTTATTGGTTACATACACACCTTATTGGGACTCATTGGTCCCAACTGACCCTCGTTTCCCTTAAACACACCTTATTGGGACTCATTGGTCCTAGACACAACTTATTGGTTACATACAAACCTTATTGGGCCATCATTGGTTCTAAACATAACTTATTGGTTACATACACACCTTACTAGAACTCATTGGTCCCAACTGACCCTCGTTTCCCCTAAACACACCTTATTGGGACTCATTGGTCCTAGACACAACTTATTGGTTACATACAAACCTTATTGGGCCATCATTGGTCTTAAACACAACTTATTGGTTACATACACACCTTACTGGGACTTATTAAGCCATCATGGGTTCTAAACACAACTTATTGGTTACATACACACCTTACTGGGACTCATTGGTCCCAACTGACCCTCGTTTCCCCTAACACACCTTATTGGGACTCATTGGTCCTAAACACAACTTATTGGTTACATACACACCTTATTGGGCCATTATTTGTCCTAAACACAACTTATTGGTTACATACACACCTTACTGGGACTTATTAAGCCATCATGGGTTCTAAACACAACTTATTGGTTACATACACACCTTACTAGGACTCATTGGTCCCAACTGACCCTCGTTTCCACTAACACACCTTATTGGGACTCATTGGTCCTAAACACAACTTATTGGTTATATACACACCTTATTGGGGCATTATTGGTCCTAAACACAACTTAATTTTTACATACACACCTTATTGGGACTCATTGGTCTCAACTAGCCCTCGTTTCCCTTAACACACCTTATTGGGACTCATTGGTCCTATACACAATTTATTGGGTACATACGCACCTGTATGTGGGCCATGTATGTGTGTCCGTATAGCGCAACGGATTGGTGCGAAAACACATGTATATTGCCAAAACGCGAAAACACATATTAAAACCTCTATAAACTTTTCATACGTTAACATTTAAAAAAAAAAATTTGCACCAAAAGTCTTAGAATTATGTTATCTTGAATTCTGGAAATATTTTTAAAAAAATTTAACGTTTCGGTTTTTTTCGTGTGATGCACATGTGCAGCAAAAAAAAAACTCATACTTTTAGCATAAGTTAATATTTTTTTTTCTAAGTTGCATCTTATATTTCTGTTATTTTTTCGTATTTTTTTGTTTTTTTAATGATGCACATGTGCATCACACCAAAAAAACCTCATACGTGTGGTATACATTAATATTTTTAATAAGAAATTGCATCCTAAATTTTATAGTTGTGTTATTTTTTTAGATCTAAAGAACAAAAATAACATTTTATAATTTTTTTATTCTATGTTGCACATGTGCACTATGTACCATTATCATTAGTACAATAAATGTTTTATTGTTTTTTATAAGTTTTTAACATAAGGAGTGTTTTTTCGCATGATAATTCGTCTTTGTGCAGTACTAATGATAATGATGCACATGTGCTGCACACGAAAAAAAACACGAAACGTTAATTCTTTCTACTTTTTTTTCCAAAAATTAAAGATAACATCTTTCTAAGACTTTTGGTACAAATTTTATGAAAAACAATTAACGTATGAAGAAGTTATGTAGGTTTTAATATGTGTTTACGCGTTTTCGCAATAAAAAGTGTTTTCGCATGATCTTTACCCTATATATATATATATATACATATATATATATATATCATATAATATAATACATATTATACTAATCTTTAGCGGCACATTAAAGAAGTCACACCCTAAAAAATCCCACGCGCGATAACACACCGCAGGGAGCGTGACAAACCAGGATCGCAGTCCCTTAGTTACACAAACGACCAACAATTAATAAAAAGGTTTTATATTTCATTAAAATATAAATATAGAGTTTTACAAATGCGGAAGCGTAAATAAAACTAAAGTATTTATGTAAAACATCGTCACCCAAGGTGACGTGGATTGTTCAAATACACTAAAAGTGTTCCAGAGTCTCATGCATGCGTACTCGTGATACTCAGACATCCGCAACCTGAGAGAATCATGTTTAAAAGAAAGTGTCAACCAAAGGTTGGTGAGTTCACATGTTTTGATATCAAGTTATGTTTCAGTCTATAGACCCAACAGTTATACAGTCCATATATAAGTTATAAAGTTTGTACCATATTTCCATATCGTAGGTAGCTAGCCTAAAGTGTTCATGTCACTAGATAGTTCGCAACCGAGGCTGACTAATAAGTTGTAGGAATCCTCTTTACGTGTTTTGCCTTCCCCGTGTCCCACCAGAAACAACGGTATGTATAGGCTAATATTGCTCTCAGTCCGACCGCTAGTCGGGTGGTGCATCACGTGCCCGCTGAGAGGGGTTTGTCAAACCCCAGTAGTACTACTCAACATTACCTCGCTATTCACTAATAATGGCTCGATTTGTAAGGACTTAGTTTTTGGTGTTAAGCAAATCTAGTACATATGATATGTTGAAAATATAAAAGCTGTATAAAAACAGTAAGAAATTTTTACATGTTCTCTCCCCCAAAAGAAAAGAGTAAAGTGGGGCCGTGAAACTCACCTTAGGGTGAACAGCAATTCCACGTAAATAATAACAACAAGTAGCAAATAACGGGTCTTGTATAAGCTACCAAACACCTAACGAGCATACATATACATAAGTGTGTGTTCAAACGAAGAACGACTAAGTCTAGACCAATGGTGAAAATAAAAGGTCAAACTATGTCTGGACAAATGTTCATTCAATCCAAAACGAGTCGAAGATTGGCACATTGCCAAAATCATAACAATTATAAAATTAAATGAAAATATATTATAAAGAAATAATATTAGTTCATGGGATCGAATAATAAGACGTGTATATATATTTATATATATACCAACCAAATATACACTTATATCTTTATAAAACGAAGTACTAATATGTGACAACCCGTAAGTTTCCAAGAATTTAAACAGATAATATATACTTATGTGTTAACTATGTTACGTAATTGTTTACTTGAAACGTGTCAATTTTATCATAATTACATCAATTTACAATAGGAATATAGCCTTGATGTAGCCTTAATTCATGTTGTAAACAATAATTGAATATGATGACTTCTTTGCACGAAATGGTCGCTGGAACTTCAATAATAATGAAGCAACTAACCGAATTCATTTATTTGATTTACCAAACGATGTGGTAAACATCATACATAATCCCATCATCTTGTGGATTTATCATTATTTTCATTTATCATTTTACATCCATTTTAATCATAAACTTTGATCAACCTCTATCATTTTATGACACACATATTTCACATGTAACTTATATAAACAATTTCTTATTAAATAACAACGTGTTTAGACAATGACAACAGAACGAGACTTGTGACTCAATCCCTACGTTAAACTCGATTTCTTTTACGTCCAAAACATATTCATTTAACTTTATTAACGTTCACGAAGAATATATTTTCACATGCATGCACATTATATATATACATGCAACGTAACTTTTCAATGT
Source organism: Deinandra increscens subsp. villosa (assembly GCA_039602395.1). NCBI lineage: Eukaryota > Viridiplantae > Streptophyta > Magnoliopsida > Asterales > Asteraceae > Deinandra > Deinandra increscens. The sequence goes on along the minus strand of JBCNJP010010311.1, from coordinate 8,559 downwards.
TATTATCCCTCGGGTATTCTCATTCCGAACCGAGTCGTTATTTTTATTATTTCATGTCGTCGTGAATAAAGATTTTATTAAACGTTCAAACTCGGTTTGATTTATTTTTCTTTTCCTTCCTCCTAGTCGCGACCCCGATCTCTCGTTCCCCTTTTCTTTCTCCTCGTGACCTGCCTCACCCACGGGTTTCGAACCCGGTCCTCCCTCCCATTCTCGGCCGGTTACGAGACCAAACCACCACCATCACCCTCTAGTTTATCTAGTTACTTGACATGTACTAGAGGTTGACCTCCAAGATGCTTATCACATCACAATGAGACATCCTCCCAACATCTTACACCCTATGACTTCTTTGGCAACTATAGCCAAAAGTTGTCTCCATAAGAACCAAAACTATGGACCAAAGGTCCTTAGTTTCCCTCCACTTCCTACATTCTTTTCCCTCTCTAGTTGCAGCCACAAACACACCAACTTACCACAAGTTTAAACCCCTCCCTTTGTGAGCTAGTGAGCTGGCCCAAGCAAGGGACTCGAAGCCGTCCCCTTTTCTTCTTTCTTTCGGCTCACAAACACAAGCCACACACACAAACACTTAACTTTTATTTAACCTCTCCATGTAATAGATAATTATCAACATAACAAGACCCAAACTCTCTCTTTATCACCATCTCTCTACCCCTCTCGGCCCTCTCTCTTACTCGGTTCCATTTGGACCGAAACCCACACAAACACTAACCAAATACTTCCCTTTTCTAAATCACTTTCATACATAACCACCTACACCTCTCTTGCTCTCTTCTCTCTCTCTCTCAATCGTAAGTCCTCTCTCTCTCTCTCCTCTCTCTCTAGATTTCCTACTCAACCACACATTCTTATGATGTTCCATGGTGCTAGGAAGCAAGAACACTCAAGAACAACCATCATCATCCTCATCTCCTAACAAGGTTCCATCTTCACTTCTCCTACAAAAATCTTATTCTTGCAAGAATACTTAGTCTACCTACATAACTAGTTCACTCCATTAGCAAGTCTTGACTCACATTGTTGTCTAAACATCATTTTACCCCATAAAAGCTTACTTACTTGTATTTAACTTCATGTTCCACCATGTATTTACCTACTAGATTCTCATGATAGTGTTTACTTGTAATATTATGTGCAAAACTTAGCTTAGTTGGACTTTTACACAAGTATTTGTGTAGTTTGCATTTTTAGACCTTAACTTTGTATTTATTGTGTATTATGTGTTGATCTTGTAACTTTGGACCCCTTGATGCCTATGACACGTTTTTAGACTCTTAATATAGTCAAAATATGATATCTTGGACTTTAGAAAAGTTACTAGTGCTTAAACTCACCGTAGCAAACTTTTACATACAAAAGTACACTTTAAAAACCCTAGAAATTGCTTTTCACTATAGATCCGTTTAGACCAGAAAATTTATACTTTTAAAAAGTAGGTTATGATGTTTTAAATGACTTTAGAACATGGCCAAAATATCCCTTTACAAATTACTTGAATTTAGGCACAAACCGGGACTAAAACCGACACCCGACGGGCCCGGAAACACCATTTTTGTAAAGAAACCCAAATGTGGTCCAAATGAACTCATAGGGTTATTTTAATGATGAAAACATGTTTACAAATGCTTATGGTGAATTTAGGAACCTAACAGTGTCATTTAACGGGCAAACGGGACCGAAACGGCAAAACCGACACTAAAATACACAAAACCGGCAAACTAATGCAAACTAACACTTAAAATAATTTTCTACCCATCTTGGACAGAAATTAATCATATTTTATTTGAATTGATTGATTTCTAACTTAAACGGATAAATATCGTGTAATCGGCGGTTACCGCAAAATCGCCCGGTTTTTTGTTAACTAGTCAAAATAACCAATTTTCATATGAAAACCCCCATTTTGACTTAATATTTGTTTCTATAAATATTTACCATCTTTAAATATTATTGGGGAATTTTTATATATTTTATTTAATTAAAAATATATATTTTACATTATTTCCAAATAAATACATAACCGGATACACTCACTTTGGCTTTTCAAATCACTTAACCTTAAGGCTACCATGACGTCAAGACTTGACCTACCTAATTGGGGTGACATTAATGTCAACCCAATTACTTATTACATTGCATGTCTTATAATTATCTAGGCTTGTATTTTCGTTGATCACATTTCCGACTACCGTTTCTGAATCATGTGAGTTTTCACAGCCCCTTTTTCCTTTAACTATATTATCTTTGGGGGAGAATTCATACATACATTTTTCCATGTTAGACAATTAGACCTTATTATCATAATTGTTTCATGTGCTTTTCCATTGTCCACACTTGTTATCTCATGTTCATTCATGCTATAACCCAAACTCCACTATTAACTGAATCCGATTAATTATCATTTGCAAACGGTAACGTTTGAATAGATCTATTGGGTTAACGCCCCTACTCTGATTGGTAACTCCAATCGTGACTCCGTCTTTTGTCAAAGAGTACAAATTGTTATGTCATATCTATGCGGTACCAACCGGACAATAGGTACCAAGAGTGGGTAAACAGTCAGTTTCGGTATTCAGGGTACATGGTAACATTATCAACTAGTCTTATCAAATATTGTCAATTATTAACATGAACTGATTTCAATTACTATTTTCATTCAACATTTAACTGCTAGCACTTTAAACCTGTGAAACTCACACTACTACAAAAACTGCCTTTCTTGACGTGCATTGCGCGTCAAGAAAGGGCCTTCTTGACACGCAAATGCGCGTCAAGGAAGCCGGGGTCAAGAAGCTTCTTGACACGCAAAATGCGTGTCAAGAAGTTCTTGACGCGCGAACGATGACGCGCATTTTATGACGTGCATTGCGTGTCATAAAATGCGCGTCAAGGAAGCCCCCGTCATAAACGGCGATGACACGCATTTTTGCGCGTCAAGAATATAAAAAAAAAATTAAAAAAAATTAATAGAATCACTAATTTCCACATTTAATAGCAATTAACCTCGTAATAAAAAATAAAACACACTTATACAAAAGAATGCATTTCATATATATATAACAACATTACAAAGTTACCATGAGTTTACAAATGGATTTGGTATGCTAACAATAAATCTATAATAATAATCTCGTGTGTGATCTAATTTATAAGAACTCAACAACAAAACTAAAATATAACTAGTTCTTAGTATAGTTTACAGTAGAAGAAGTAGCAGCCAGCAGCCAGCAGCCAGCTCTCCCTTCTTCATTGTTGCAACCTGAACCATTTCGTTCAATAAGAAAGCCTAGCTCAGCTCCTACTGATACATATGTCATGTATTGCATTACTTAAATACAAAAACATAAGGTTTCAAGTAATAATATCAAAAGGGAGTCACCCAAAACAGAAGAACATATCAACTAATCACAATTACCTAAAACAGAAACAAATCAAATAAAAATACAGACAAACTTACCTGTGATTCCTTTCTCAAAACCCTGTCTATTTTCCTTGCAAGAGATAACCTCTTTATAACCTCAGGCATGTATGAAGCCTCCATAGGAAACTGCTTAAAACTTTCCTGGATCGAAAACAGAGATGAATCATAAACATCAGTACAGCAGCTAGCATCAAGTCAACATTTAAGATCCTAGAGTATTTGAATTTAACAAAAGCTAAAAATAGTTGATTAGCATACATGTATGTAGCAGATTTTATAGGTTTTTTTTACCTTCTGTACATGACCATCATCTTAAGCAAATTGCTACTCTTCATACTTAAAATAGAACTTGTAGTTTCAGCCCGTCCGAGGTAATCTGTATACATAGAAAAATGCAGTTTTCATAAGTGTAGGGCTGCTGGTATATGTTCCCATATGCAGTCATTATAAATTAATGTTTAGTTAGATGAAAGCTATAGGCACGTAAAAGGGAGTATTCAATTTCCGTTACCTGTTAGCAGCTCATGCTTATTGAGCCTGTGAAAATCTGAGCCTAAATATGTTTGATTTTTCCTCTTATGCAATAGTAGATTTAATCTTTGTTGCTTACAGCAGTCTAGTGATTCTTCCACCACATTGTATACTATATATTTCAGGCAGTCATACCACTTTTGAAGTTAAACAACTCAAATTCCATCTTTCCAATAATGAAACCTGCACATTAGATTGATTAACAGATAACGAAGTCGAATTTCACGATCTTCGACATCCGCACCGGAGATCAAATCCAGATTCTTCCAAACATTATGCGTAAAACAAATAAATTAACAAAGGAAAGGAAACCAATAACACCTTAATCATATACCTTACCCATGGATCAAAACCAAAATTGAAGCACCTAAGTAAGAGAAGATGGTTTACCTGACCTTAAGATAATAGGCTTGTATCACCACGCTCTTAGTGCTGAAACAACATTTAGGGTAATCATTGATTAATAATAAACCAAATTTCATCAAACAAACCAAAATTGATAAAGCAAATTAACGAAAACCTGAAACCTAACACTGTTACTAAACTTTTTGTGTTTTTACCTGAACAAGGCAGTGACTCAGCCCCATCATCTCAAAATTTCAACAATTATCCATTTTCATTATATTAACAGGTACATTCAGATGATTATAAAAACTGATTATTGAATCCTATATAATCAGATGATCAAAATCAGAAAACTGATTATCCATTTTCATTATATGAACAAGTACTTTCAGGGATAAAGAGTCCATACTTGACTAATAACAAAGTTCTCCAAAAACAACAATTTTCTTGTCTAAATAGCTTCATAGATATATTTAGCTATGTCCTATGACCACGTTAAAGATTATGAATCTGCAGCTATTATGGATGCATATTTGCAGCCCAACACTGATTTCCTTCAACTTAGAGTCCCCAACTTTAAGTTAACAACAACTATAGCATCTATTTTCCCATTTCTAGATGATAAAGATTCTTAAAAAGTCCTTAAATCATACTAAATGTGTTGATTCAGACTGATAATGCCTCATAATTTAATAGATCCAAATCTGAAGACAACATGAAAGACTTACAAAAGCATGCACATCTGAGCCATCTCCCTCAGAATCATCAGTGGGAGAGCCTTGGTCGTCTTTTTCAGCAACAAAATCCTCATCCTGTCAACATGTTAGAAAGTCAAATAAGGGCACCAAACTGATGGGTGAAATATATAAGCAGGTGATAATGTCTGCCTGAGTACTTCAAATAATAGTAAAAATTTATGACTATATTTTAAAAATAATAGATCGATACCTTTCTCAAGATTCTTAACATTCTTCGAAGAAAGAGTAATTCGAATCTTGTGAATCTGTTCTTGGGGCTCTTCTAGCCCTGGCTTTGTTGGCTTCATTGCAGCGTACGCAATCTTGTTTCTGTTAAACACACTGATAATAAATGACACATATAAACCGAAAATCAATAGAGCAATACAATTCAAATGACAATCTAGCAACAGCAGTGGATCTTATACACAACATCAACTGAAGTAATCAGTCCACCAACAGCAGTGGATCAAATGACAATCTAGCATCCTTGATGTTATTCCAAAAGAAACAAAACAAATAAAACATAAACGGGCTAGCAGGTATAGAAACAGTAAGGCCCACCCTTCTCATCTTTTAGCTTGTAGCAATCAGTCCACCACCCATCCTTTAGATTGTTTTCAGGCTGAACCGAGATGTGATGGAACATTCTTTTGATCTTCTCATTCCTGGGAACATAAGCAGAAAATAATATGCCCAACCCGACCCAAGTAAAATCCCAAGCCTCACTCAAAATACCCGCTCATTAGCAATACACATTTTAACGAATTCGAAAAATACACATGAATATGTACATTTCCTAAAATATTAAACTGTTGTAAGTGAGAACAAGTTCAGAAGCTTGTAACAAGTAAAAAATAAACTTGTGTTTGTTGCTATTGTTGTAAATCAATACTTACATGTCTTGTGGAAATGTTGAATCATCAGCATTTGGGTACAGAAACAATGATCTTCCACTATCAATGCTAAGAAACTTCGAGATGCCAAATCTGTGTACTCGTTCGTAACAACAGATATATCTATACAAACACCTGCTTGAACAACACCTGCAGCCTGAAAAATACACATGATTATGTACATTTCCTATACAAACACCTGCTTGAACAGCACCTATCATATAATTATGTACATTTCCTATACAAACACCTGATTATGTACATTTCCTATACAAACACCTGCTTGAACAGCACCTATCATATAATTATACAAAAAATAAATTGCATTGTGTCTAAGAACGCATAAACCTACCAAGCAAAGCAATAGTAACAAAAAGTTACTGATACAGAATATCTAGAGATTTATAAATGATTAAATTAGCTTATAACTGTAATACAGATCAAAGCAATTGGAAGTTATACATATCATGCTATCATTTATTTTCCTCATCTTTCTATTATGATTTTCAATCAGCTATCACCAACATAAAAATTACAAAGACATAGCTAACTTGTAGGTTACATTTAAGGTATTGAATGAATTTACCTTGTAAGCTATTTGCCTAGGTAGTTGCGTCGATTTTAGGAGAAGATAACTGGTTGTCTTTTACAGTAGCAAGTAATTGGAAACTTGCACTTGCATATTTAAAATACCGAATCCAGCCCCCTTCTAATGCATTCATTTCTGCAAGGTCCAACTGTTTTACAATAGCAAGTAATTACTTGGGTTGAGCAGGTTCGATGTCCAACTGTTTGAGCATAAATCCGTTATAAAATTTACAATAGCAAGTAATTACCAGAGATGCGACTTGAGTGACCCAAATCTAAAATCATTGGGGTTCCAGATGTATATAACCTTTTATCTATGTACAAGATGTATATAACCTCTGTCTAACCCTATTATACACACAATCACCTTCTTCGTTCAATTAGCCAGTTAGCACTTAACCCTAGCCGCCACCGCAGGCCATGTCTCACCAGCACTCACCTTCTTCATTCAATTTGCTAAGCTACTATATGCGGCTTCTCACCAGAAAATTCTAAATCCAAACCAGCACCACAGACCGCTTCTCACGACTAGTTCCAAAATAAAAATCTAAACACCCCCTAAAAGAGATCATGATTTTGTTGTTCAGCTTATTTTAGTATCAGGTTTGAGCCATCTCTTTTCATTAACAAGTTTTATCATCAAGATACATTCAGTTTTTCAACAACAGCAGTTAGAATTCATATCTTCATAGCTCAAATGATCATTTCTCTCAATTATAGGTTGATATTCTCTAAAAACCTAACTGATGAGAAGCTCCTAAACTACAGAATTTTGATTGATATCACCTTCTACGCCTAATTTCATGATTTAAACAGCAATAACCACGGTTTCCACTCTTCAATTTATCAATTAAACTACAAAACTCACAAACCCTAACTTAATCAATTCTCTATACAACTCTAACATACGACTGAAATCAACACAATAAATGTAAGAATCAAACACTAACCGTTCGTTTCTCGATGCGAGATTAAGAAGCGCGAGAAGAGAAGCTTCACGAGCGTCATGGTGCTGAGAGCAGAGCATAAGAACAAGCGGCTGAATAACACCGGCGGCGGCGAACTTGGCGCGAAGCTTGCCGGAGGAGCTACGGTTACGCATCATGCTCCTGATCTCTCTGGCAGCTTGAATCTTAGTAGGAAGGTCTCCGTTGATCAATCTATCGGAGATTTCATCGATTTAGGTCGTGATTTCGTGGTGGAGAAGAGGCGCCGGTCGTGGTGGTGGAGTGGCGGCCGGCAGCGAGACGGTGGAGAGGATGAGCGGTGGTGGAGCGCGCAGATGAGTTTTGGGGAGTGATCGAGCGCGCAGATGAGTTTTGTGGGTAATCTAGGGCAAATTGGGGGGGAAATTTTGACGTCAAAAAAATTAAAAAACGACATTTTCATCTTGACACTCGTATTATAAGTGTCCTCCGTATTTTTTTTTTTTAAATATGACAGAATTTCTTGACACTCAAAAATGCGCGTCATGAATTCTTAGGAATTACCTATAATTGACATTTTATTTTGACACTTCAGTTTTTGCACGTCAAGAATTATTGAGTGTCATCGTTCGCGTGTCAAGGAAAGCAGTTTTTGTAGTAGTGTCACCAACAATTGATTGTTGACCGTTTTCTCGTATGAATTCTCAGGTACTTGAACTTAATTGATGTGCATGCATCGGACCTGTTTGCTTGTTTCCTGCCTTTGCATCTTAGGACTTTTCATTGTTTCTGGAGTATGGTTTAGCTTTTGGAGATTTTCCTGACATAATACCTAATGGTGTCATGTCCTAAAAATCTTTTGAAAACTTATGTGTTGTAAACTTAAAACTATTTACTTTTCTCATTACAATTAATCCGCTGCGTAATGATATTAGAAAAACTCCTATTTACTCCAACATTTTAACAATTTCCAAAACGGCTCTAGTTGTTGAACCATCCAGAGTACGTTCGTAACCTTGACTGTGATAACTTTTTCGCATCCCGACACAAATCTTACAGGGTGTGACATAATATATATACACTACGTCAAA
>JBCNJP010010310.1:0-22931 GCA_039602395.1 Deinandra increscens subsp. villosa | reverse complement strand
CCAATAAAGTGTGTATATAACCAATAAGTTGTGTTTACGACCAATTATGGCCCAATAAGGTGTGTTTAGTTGGCACCAATGAGTCCCACTAATGTGTGCATATAACCAATACGTTGTGTTTAGGACCAATGATGGCACAATAAAGTGTGTTTAGGGACAATGAGGGTTAGTTGGCACCTATGAGTCCTAATAAGGTGTTTATATAACCAATAAGTTGTGTTTACGACCAATTATGGCCCAATATGGCGTGTTTAGTTGGGACTAATGAGTCCCACTAAGGTGTGTATATAACCAATAAGTTATGTTTTGGACTAATGATGGCCCAATAAGGTGTGTTTAGTAGGGCAATGAGGGTCGATTAGGACTAATAAGTCCTAGTAAGGTGTGTATATAACCAATAAGTTGTGTTTAGGACCAATGATGGCCCAATAATGTGTGTTTAAGGGCAATGAGGGTCCGTTGGGACCAATGAGTCCCAATAAAGTGTGTATATAACCAATAAGTTGTGTTTACGACCAATTATGGCCCAATAAGGTGTGTTTAGTTGGGACCAATGAGTCCCACTAATGTGTGCATATAACCAATAAGTTGTGTTTAGGACCAATGATGGCACAGTAAAGTGGGTTTAGGGACAATGAGGGTTAGTTGGCACCAATGAGTCCTAATAAGGTGTTTATATAACCAATAAGTTGTGTTTACGACCAATTATGGCCCAATATGGTGTGTTTATTTGGGACTAATGAGTCCCACTAAGGTGTGTATATAACCAATAAGTTATGTTTAGGACCAATGATGGCCCAATAAGGTGTGTTTAGTAGGGCAATGAGGGTCGGTTAGAACCAATAAGTCCTAGTAAGGTGTGTATATAACCAATAAGTTGTGTTTAGGACCAACGATGACCCAATAATGTGTGTTTAGTTGGGACTAATGAGTCCCACTAAGGTGTGTATATAACCAATAAGTTGTGTTTAGGACCAATGATGGCCCAATAAGGTGTGTTTAGTAGGGCAATGAGGGTTGGTTGGGGCCAATAAGTCCTAGTAAGGTGTGTCTTATATAACCAATAAGTTGTGTTTAGGACCAATGATGGCCCAATAATGTGTGTTTAAGGGCAATGAGGGTCCGTTGGGACCAATGAGTCCCAATAAAGTGTGTATATAACCAATAAGTTGTATTTAAGACCAATTATGGCCCAAAAAGGTGTGTTTAGTTGGGACCAATGAGTCCCACTAATGTGTGCATATAACCAATACGTTGTGTTTAGGACCAATGATGGCACAATAAAGTGGGTTTAGGGACAATGAGGGTTAGTTGGCACCAATGAGTCCTAATAAGGTGTTTATATAACCAATAAGTTGTGTTTACGACCAATTATGGCCCAATATGGTGTGTTTAGTTGGGACTAATGAGTCCCACTAAGGTGTGTATATAACCAATAAGTTATGTTTAGGACCAATGATGGCCTAATAAGGTGTGTTTGGTAGGGCAATGAGTGTCGGTTAGGACCAATAACTCCTAGTAAGGTGTGTATATAACCAATAAGTTGTGTTTAGGACCAATGATGGCCCTATAAGGAGTGTTTAGTAGGGCAATGAGGGTCGGTTTGGACCAATGAGTCCTAGTAAGGTGTGTCTTATATAACCAATAAGTTGTGTTTAGGAACAATGATGGCCCAATAATGTGTGTTTAAGGGTAATGAGGGTCAGTTGGGACCAATGAGTCCCAATAAAGTGTGTATATAACCAATAAGTTGTGTTTACGACCAATTATGGCCCAATAAGGTGTGTTTAGTTGGGACCAATGAGTCCCACTAATGTGTGCATATAACCAATACGTTGTGTTTAGGACCAATGATGGCACAATAAAGTGGGTTTAGGGACAATGAGGGTTAGTTGGCACCAATGAGTCCTAATAAGGTGTTTATATAACCAATAAGTTGTGTTTACGACCAATTATGGCCCAATATGGTGTGTTTATTTGGGACTAATGAGTCCCACTAAGGTGTGTATATAACCAATAAGTTATGTTTAGGACCAATGATGGCCCAATAAGGTGTGTTTAGTAGGGCAATGAGGATCAGATATAACCAATAAGTCCTAGTAAGGTGTGTATATAACCAATAAGTTGTGTTTAGGACCAACGATGGCCCAATAATGTGTGTTTAGTTGGGACTAATGAGTCCCACTAATGTGTGTATATAACCAATAAGTTGTGTTTAGGACCAATGATGGCCCAATAAGGTGTGTTTAGTAGGGCAATGAGGGTTGGTTGGGGCCAATAAGTCCTAATAAGGTGTGTCTTGTATAACCAATAAGTTGTGTTTAGGACCAATGATGGCCCAATAATGTGTGTTTAAGGGCAATGAGGGTCCGTTGGGACCAATGAGTCCCAATAAAGTGTGTATATAACCAATAAGTTGTATTTAAGACCAATTATGGCCCAAAAAGGTGTGTTTAGTTGGGACCAATGAGTCCCACTAATGTGTGCATATAACCAATACGTTGTGTTTAGGACCAATGATGGCACAATAAAGTGGGTTTAGGGACAATGAGGGTTAGTTGGCACCAATGAGTCCTAATAAGGTGTTTATATAACCAATAAGTTGTGTTTACGACCAATTATGGCCCAATATGGTGTGTTTATTTGGGACTAATGAGTCCCACTAAGGTGTGTATATAACCAATAAGTTATGTTTAGGACCAATGATGGCCCAATAAGGTGTGTTTAGTAGGGCAATGAGGATCAGATATAACCAATAAGTCCTAGTAAGGTGTGTATATAACCAATAAGTTGTGTTTAGGACCAACGATGGCCCAATAATGTGTGTTTAGTTGGGACTAATGAGTCCCACTAATGTGTGTATATAACCAATAAGTTGTGTTTAGGACCAATGATGGCCCAATAAGGTGTGTTTAGTAGGGCAATGAGGGTTGGTTGGGGCCAATAAGTCCTAATAAGGTGTGTCTTGTATAACCAATAAGTTGTGTTTAGGACCAATGATGGCCCAATAATGTGTGTTTAAGGGCAATGAGGGTCCGTTGGGACCAATGAGTCCCAATAAAGTGTGTATATAACCAATAAGTTGTATTTAAGACCAATTATGGCCCAAAAAGGTGTGTTTAGTTGGGACCAATGAGTCCCACTAATGTGTGCATATAACCAATACGTTGTGTTTAGGACCAATGATGGCACAATAAAGTGGGTTTAGGGACAATGAGGGTTAGTTGGCACCAATGAGTCCTAATAAGGTGTTTATATAACCAATAAGTTGTGTTTACGACCAATTATGGCCCAATATGGTGTGTTTAGTTGGGACTAATGAGTCCCACTAAGGTGTGTATATAACCAATAAGTTATGTTTAGGACCAATGATGGCCTAATAAGGTGTGTTTGGTAGGGCAATGAGGGTCGGTTAGGACCAATAACTCCTAGTAAGGTGTGTATATAACCAATAAGTTGTGTTTAGGACCAATGATGGCCCTATAAGGAGTGTTTAGTAGGGCAATGAGGGTCGGTTTGGACCAATGAGTCCTAGTAAGGTGTGTCTTATATAACCAATAAGTTGTGTTTAGGAACAATGATGGCCCAATAATGTGTGTTTAAGGGTAATGAGGGTCAGTTGGGACCAATGAGTCCCAATAAAGTGTGTATATAACCAATAAGTTGTGTTTACGACCAATTATGGCCCAATAAGGTGTGTTTAGTTGGGACCAATGAGTCCCACTAATGTGTGCATATAACCAATACGTTGTGTTTAGGACCAATGATGGCACAATAAAGTGGGTTTAGGGACAATGAGGGTTAGTTGGCACCAATGAGTCCTAATAAGGTGTTTATATAACCAATAAGTTGTGTTTACGACCAATTATGGCCCAATATGGTGTGTTTATTTGGGACTAATGAGTCCCACTAAGGTGTGTATATAACCAATAAGTTATGTTTAGGACCAATGATGGCCCAATAAGGTGTGTTTAGTAGGGCAATGAGGATCAGTTATAACCAATAAGTCCTAGTAAGGTGTGTATATAACCAATAAGTTGTGTTTAGGACCAACGATGGCCCAATAATGTGTGTTTAGTTGGGACTAACGAGTCCCACTAATGTGTGTATATAACCAATAAGTTGTGTTTAGGACCAATGATGGCCCAATAAGGTGTGTTTAGTAGGGCAATGAGGGTTGGTTGGGGCCAATAAGTCCTAGTAAGGTGTGTCTTATATAACCAATAAGTTGTGTTTAGGACCAATGATGGCCCAATAATGTGTGTTTAAGGGCAATGAGGGTCCGTTGGGACCAATGAGTCCCAATAAAGTGTGTATATAACCAATAAGTTGTATTTAAGACCAATTATGGCCCAAAAAGGTGTGTTTAGTTGGGACCAATGAGTCCCACTAATGTGTGCATATAACCAATACGTTGTGTTTAGGACCAATGATGGCACAATAAAGTGGGTTTAGGGACAATGAGGGTTAGTTGGCACCAATGAGTCCTAATAAGGTGTTTATATAACCAATAAGTTGTGTTTACGACCAATTATGGCCCAATATGGTGTGTTTAGTTGGGACTAATGAGTCCCACTAAGGTGTGTATATAACCAATAAGTTATGTTTAGGACCAATGATGGCCTAATAAGGTGTGTTTAGTAGGGCAATGAGGGTCGGTTAGGACCAATAAGTCCTAGTAAGGTGTGTATATAACCAATAAGTTGTGTTTAGGACCAACGATGGCCCAATAATGTGTGTTTAAGGGCAATGAGGGTCAGTTTGGACCAATGAGTCCCAATAAAGTGTGTATATAACCAATAAGTTGTGTTTACGACCAATTATGGCCCAATAAGGTGTGTTTAGTTGGCACCAATGAGTCCCACTAATGTGTGCATATAACCAATACGTTGTGTTTAGGACCAATGATGGCACAATAAAGTGGGTTTAGGGACAATGAGGGTTAGTTGGCACCTATGAGTCCTAATAAGGTGTTTATATAACCAATAAGTTGTGTTTACGACCAATTATGGCCCAATATGGCGTGTTTAGTTGGGACTAATGAGTCCCACTAAGGTGTGTATATAACCGATAAGTTATGTTTTGGACTAATGATGGCCCAATAAGGTGTGTTTAGTAGGGCAATGAGGGTCGATTAGGACTAATAAGTCCTAGTAAGGTGTGTATATAACCAATAAGTTGTGTTTAGGACCAATGATGGCCCAATAATGTGTGTTTAAGGGCAATGAGGGTCCGTTGGGACCAATGAGTCCCAATAAAGTGTGTATATACCCAATAAGTTGTGTTTACGACCAATTATGGCCCAATAAGGTGTGTTTAGTTGGGACCAATGAGTCCCACTAATGTTTGCATATAACCAATAAGTTGTGTTTAGGACCAATGATGGCACAGTAAAGTGGGTTTAGGGACAATGAGGGTTAGTTGGCACCAATGAGTCCTAATAAGGTGTTTATATAACCAATAAGTTGTGTTTACGACCAATTATGGCCCAATATGGTGTGTTTATTTGGGATTAATGAGTCCCACTAAGGTGTGTATATAACCAATAAGTTATGTTTAGGACCAATGATGGCCCAATAAGGTGTGTTTAGTAGGGCAATGAGGGTCGGTTAGAACCAATAAGTCCTAGTAAGGTGTGTATATAACCAATAAGTTGTGTTTAGGACCAACGATGGCCCAATAATGTGTGTTTAGTTGGGACTAATGAGTCCCACTAAGGTGTGTATATAACCAATAAGTTGTGTTTAGGACCAATGATGGCCCAATAAGGTGTGTTTAGTAGGGCAATGAGGGTTGGTTGGGGCCAATAAGTCCTAGTAAGGTGTGTCTTATATAACCAATAAGTTGTGTTTAGGACCAATGATGGCCCAATAATGTGTGTTTAAGGGCAATGAGGGTCCGTTGGGACCAATGAGTCCCAATAAAGTGTGTATATAACCAATAAGTTGTATTTAAGACCAATTATGGCCCAAAAAGGTGTGTTTAGTTGGGACCAATGAGTCCCACTAATGTGTGCATATAACCAATACGTTGTGTTTAGGACCAATGATGGCACAATAAAGTGGGTTTAGGGACAATGAGGGTTAGTTGGCACCAATGAGTCCTAATAAGGTGTTTATATAACCAATAAGTTGTGTTTACGACCAATTATGGCCCAATATGGTGTGTTTAGTTGGGACTAATGAGTCCCACTAAGGTGTGTATATAACCAATAAGTTATGTTTAGGACCAATGATGGCCTAATAAGGTGTGTTTGGTAGGGCAATGAGGGTCGGTTAGGACCAATAAGTCCTAGTAAGGTGTGTATATAACCAATAAGTTGTGTTTAGGACCAATGATGGCCCTATAAGGAGTGTTTAGTAGGGCAATGAGGGTCGGTTTGGACCAATGAGTCCTAGTAAGGTGTGTCTTATATAACCAATAAGTTGTGTTTAGGACCAATGATGGCCCAATAATGTGTGTTTAAGGGTAATGAGGGTCAGTTGGGACCAATGAGTCCCAATAAAGTGTGTATATAACCAATAAGTTGTGTTTACGACCAATTATGGCCCAATAAGGTGTGTTTAGTTGGGACCAATGAGTCCCACTAATGTGTGCATATAACCAATACGTTGTGTTTAGGACCAATGATGGCACAATAAAGTGGGTTTAGGGACAATGAGGGTTAGTTGGCACCAATGAGTCCTAATAAGGTGTTTATATAACCAATAAGTTGTGTTTACGACCAATTATGGCCCAATATGGTGTGTTTATTTGGGACTAATGAGTCCCACTAAGGTGTGTATATAACCAATAAGTTATGTTTAGGACCAATGATGGCCCAATAAGGTGTGTTTAGTAGGGCAATGAGGATCAGTTATAACCAATAAGTCCTAGTAAGGTGTGTATATAACCAATAAGTTGTGTTTAGGACCAACGATGGCCCAATAATGTGTGTTTAGTTGGGACTAACGAGTCCCACTAATGTGTGTATATAACCAATAAGTTGTGTTTAGGACCAATGATGGCCCAATAAGGTGTGTTTAGTAGGGCAATGAGGGTTGGTTGGGGCCAATAAGTCCTAGTAAGGTGTGTCTTATATAACCAATAAGTTGTGTTTAGGACCAATGATGGCCCAATAATGTGTGTTTAAGGGCAATGAGGGTCCGTTGGGACCAATGAGTCCCAATAAAGTGTGTATATAACCAATAAGTTGTATTTAAGACCAATTATGGCCCAAAAAGGTGTGTTTAGTTGGGACCAATGAGTCCCACTAATGTGTGCATATAACCAATACGTTGTGTTTAGGACCAATGATGGCACAATAAAGTGGGTTTAGGGACAATGAGGGTTAGTTGGCACCAATGAGTCCTAATAAGGTGTTTATATAACCAATAAGTTGTGTTTACGACCAATTATGGCCCAATATGGTGTGTTTAGTTGGGACTAATGAGTCCCACTAAGGTGTGTATATAACCAATAAGTTATGTTTAGGACCAATGATGGCCTAATAAGGTGTGTTTAGTAGGGCAATGAGGGTCGGTTAGGACCAATAAGTCCTAGTAAGGTGTGTATATAACCAATAAGTTGTGTTTAGGACCAATGATGGCCCCATAAGGAGTGTTTAGTAGGGCAATGAGGGTCGGTTTGGACCAATGAGTCCTAGTAAGGTGTGTCTTATATAACCAATAAGTTGTGTTTAGGACCAATGATGGCCCAATAATGTGTGTTTAAGGGTAATGAGCGTCAGTTGGGACCAATGAGTCCCAATAAAGTGTGTATATAACCAATAAGTTGTGTTTACGACCAATTATGGCCCAATAAGGTGTGTTTAGTTGGGACCAATGAGTCCCACTAATGTGTGCATATAACCAATACGTTGTGTTTAGGACCAATGATGGCACAATAAATTGGGTTTAGGGACAATGAGGGTTAGTTGGCACCAATGAGTCCTAATAAGGTGTTTATATAACCAATAAGTTGTGTTTACGACCAATTATGGCCCAATATGGTGTGTTTAGTTGGGACTAATGAGTCCCACTAAGGTGTGTATATAACCAATAAGTTATGTTTAGGACCAATGATGGCCTAATAAGGTGTGTTTAGTAGGGCAATGAGGGTCGGTTAGGACCAATAAGTCCTAGTAAGGTGTATATAACCAATAATTTGTGTTTAGGACCAATGATGGCCCTATAAGGAGTGTTTAGTAGGGGCAATGAGGGTCGGTTTGGACCAATGAGTCCTAGTAAGGTGTGTCTTATATAACCAATAAGTTGTGTTTAGGACCAATGATGGCCCAATAATGTGTGTTTAAGGGTAATGAGCGTCAGTTGGGACCAATGAGTCCCAATAAAGTGTGTATATAACCAATAAGTTGTGTTTACGACCAATTATGGCCCAATAAGGTGTGTTTAGTTGGGACCAAGGAGTCCCACTAATGTGTGCATATAACCAATACGTTGTGTCTAGGACCAATGATGGCACAATAAAGTGGGTTTAGGGACAATGAGGGTTAGTTGGCACCAATGAGTCCTAATAAGGTGTTTATATAACCAATAAGTTGTGTTTACGACCAATTATGGCCCAATATGGTGTGTTTATTTGGGACTAATGAGTCCCACTAAGGTGTGTATATAACCAATAAGTTATGTTTAGGACCAATGATGGCCCAATAAGGTGTGTTTAGTAGGGCAATGAGGATCAGTTATAACCAATAAGTCCTAGTAAGGTGTGTATATAACCAATAAGTTGTGTTTAGGACCAACGATGGCCCAATAATGTGTGTTTAGTTGGGACTCATGAGTCCCACTAATGTGTGTATATAACCAATAAGTTGTGTTTAGGACCAATGATGGCCCAATAAGGTGTGTTTAGTAGGGCAATGAGGGTTGGTTGGGGCCAATAAGTCCTAGTAAGGTGTGTCTTATATAACCAATAAGTTGTGTTTAGGACCAATGATGGCCCAATAATGTGTGTTTAAGGGCAATGAGGGTCCGTTGGGACCAATGAGTCCCAATAAAGTGTGTATATAACCAATAAGTTGTATTTAAGACCAATTATGGCCCAAAAAGGTGTGTTTAGTTGGGACCAATGAGTCCCACTAATGTATGCATATAACCAATACGTTGTGTTTAGGACCAATGATGGCACAATAAAGTGGGTTTAGGGACAATGAGGGTTAGTTGGCACCAATGAGTCCTAATAAGGTGTTTATATAACCAATAAGTTGTGTTTACGACCAATTATGGCCCAATATGGTGTGTTTAGTTGGGACTAATGAGTCCTACTAAGGTGTGTATATAACCAATAAGTTATGTTTAGGACCAATGATGGCCTAATAAGGTGTGTTTAGTAGGGCAATGAGGGTCGGTTAGGACCAATAAGTCCTAGTAAGGTGTGTATATAACCAATAAGTTGTGTTTAGGACCAATGATGGCCCTATAAGGAGTGTTTAGTAGGGCAATGAGGGTCGGTTTGGACCAATGAGTCCTAGTAAGGTGTGTCTTATATAACCAATAAGTTGTGTTTAGGACCAATGATGGCCCAATAATGTGTGTTTAAGGGTAATGAGCGTCAGTTGGGACCAATGAGTCCCAATAAAGTGTGTATATAACCAATAAGTTGTGTTTACGACCAATTATGGCCCAATAAGGTGTGTTTAGTTGGGACCAACGAGTCCCACTAATGTGTGCATATAACCAATACGTTGTGTTTATGACCAATGATGGCACATTAAAGTGGGTTTAGGGACAATGAGGGTTCGTTGGCACCAATGAGTCCTAATAAGGTGTTTATATAACCAATAAGTTGTGTTTACGACTAATTATGGCCCAATATGGTGTGTTTATTTGGGACTAATGAGTCCCACTACGGTGTGTATATAACCAATAAGTTATGTTTAGGACCAATAATGGCCCAATAAGGTGTGTTTAGTAGGGCAATGAGGATCAGTTATAACCAATAAGTTGTGTTTAGGACCAACGATGGCCCAATAATGTGTGTTTAAGGGCAATGAGGGTCCGTTGGGACCAATGAGTCCTAATAAAGTGTGTATATAACCAATAAGTTTTGTTTACGACCAATTATGGCCCAATAAGGTGTGTTTAGTTGGGACCAATGAGTCCCACTAATGTGTGCATATAACTAATACGTTGTGTTTAGGACCAATGATGGCACAATAAAGTGGGTTTAGGGACAATGAGGGTTAGTTGGCACCAATGAGTCCTAATAAGGTGTTTATATAACCAATAAGTTGTGTTTACGACCAATTATGGCCCAATATGGTGTGTTTATTTGGGACTAATGAGTCCCACTAAGGTGTGTATATAACCAATAAGTTGTGTTTAGGACCAATGATAGCCCAATAAGGTGTGTTTAGTAGGGCAATGAGGGTCGGTTAGAACCAATAAGTCCTAGTAAGGTGTATATATAACCATTAAGTTGTGTTTAGGACCAACGATGGCCCAATAATGTGTGTTTAGTTGTGACTAATGAGTCCCACTAAGGTGTGTATATAACCAATAAGTTGTGTTTAGGACCAATGATGGCCCAATAAGGTGTTTTTAGTAGGGCAATGAGGGTCGGTTGGGACCAATAAGTCCTAGTAAGGTGTGTCTTACATAACCAATAAGTTGTGTTTAGGACCAATGATGGCCCAATAATGTGTGTTTAAGGGCAATGAGGGTCCGTTGGGACCAATGAGTCCCAATAAAGTGTGTATATAACCAATAAGTTTTATTTAAGACCAATTATGGCCCAAAAAGGTGTGTTTAGTTGGGACCAATGAGTCCCACTAATGTGTGTATATGACCAATACGTTGTGTTTAGGACCAATGATGGCACAATAAAGTGGGTTTAGGGACAATAAGGGTTAGTTGGCATCAATGAGTCCTAATAAGGTGTTTATATAACCAATAAGTTTTGTTTACGACCAATTATGGCCCAATATGGTGTGTTTAGTTGGGACTAATGAGTCCCACTAAGGTGTGTATATAACCAATAAACTATGTTTAGGACCAATGATGGCCCAATAAGGTGTGTTGAGTAGGGCAATGAGGGTCGGTTAGAACCAATAAGTCCTAGTAAGGTGTGTATATAACCAATAAGTT
Organism: Deinandra increscens subsp. villosa; assembly: GCA_039602395.1. NCBI lineage: Eukaryota > Viridiplantae > Streptophyta > Magnoliopsida > Asterales > Asteraceae > Deinandra > Deinandra increscens. Next base: position 11,844 of record JBCNJP010010310.1, on the reverse strand, counting down.
GTGTTTAGGACCAATGATGGCCCAATAATGTGTGTTTAGTTGGGACTAATGAGTCCCACTAAGGTTTGTATATAACCAATAAGTTGTGTTTAGGACCAATGATGGCCCTATAAGGAGTGTTTAGTATGGCAATGAGGGTCGGTTGGGACCAATAAGTCTTAGTAAGGTGTGTCTTATATAACCAATAAGTTGTGTTTAGGACCAATGATGGCCCAATAAGGTGTGTTTAAGGGCAATAAGGGTCAGTTGGGACCAATGAGTCCCAATAAAGTGTGTATATAACCAATAAGTTGTGTTTACGACCAATTATGGCCCAATAAGGTGTGTTTAGTTGGGACCAATAAGTCCCACTAATGTGTGCATATAACCAATACGTTGTGTTTAGGACCAATGATGGCACAATAAAGTGGGTTTAGGGACAATGAGGGTTAGTTGGCACCAATGAGTCCTAATAAGGTGTTTATATAACCAATAAGTTGTGTTTACGACCAATTATGGCCCAATATGGTGTGTTTAGTTGGGACTAATGAGTCCCACTAAGGTGTGTATATAACCTATAAGTTATGTTTGGGACCAGTGATGGCCTAATAAGGTGTGTTTAGTAGGGCAATGAGGGTCGGTTAGGACCAATAAGTCCTAGTAAGGTGTGTATATAACCAATAAGTTGTGTTTAGGACCAATGATGGCCCTATAAGGAGTGTTTAGTAGGGCAATGAGGGTCGGTTGGGACCAATGAGTCCTAGTAAGGTGTGTCTTATATAACCAATAAGTTGTGTTTAGGACCAATGATGGCCCAATAATGTGTGTTTAAGGGCAATGAGGGTCAGTTGGGACCAATGAGTCCCAATAAAGTGTGTATATAACCAATAAGTTGTGTTTACGACCAATTATGGCCCAATAAGGTGTGTTTAGTTGGCACCAATGAGTCCCACTAATGTGTGCATATAACCAATACGTTGTGTTTAGGACCAATGATGGCACAATAAAGTGGGTTTAGGAACAATGAGGGTTAGTTGGCACCAATGAGTCCTAATAAGGTGTTTATATAACCAATAAGTTGTGTTTACGACCAATTATGGCCCAATATGGTGTGTTTAGTTAGGACTAATGAGTCCCACTAAGGTGTGTTTATAACCAATAAATTATGTTTAGGACCAATGATGGCCCAATAAGGTGTGTTTAGTAGGGAAAAGAGGGTCGGTTAGAACCAATAAGTCCTACTAAGGTGTGTATATAACCAATAAGCTGTGTTTAGGACCAATGATGGCCCAATAATGTGTGTTTAGTTGGAACTAATGAGTCCCACTAAGGTGTGTATATAACCTATAAGTTGTGTTTAGGACCAGTGATGGCCCAAAAAGGTGTGTTTAGTAGGGCAATGAGGGTCGGTTGGGACCAATAAGTCCTAGTAAGTTGTTTCTTATATAACCAATAAGTTGTGTTTAGGACCAATGATGGCCCAATAATGTGTGTTTAAGGTCAATGAGGGTCCGTTGGGACCAATGAGTCCCAATAAAGTGTGTATATAACCAATAAGTTGTGTTTACGACCAATTATGGCCCAATAAGGTGTGTTTAGTTGGGACCAATGAGTCCCATTAATGTGTGCATATAACCAATACGTTGTGTTTAGGACCAATGATGGCACGATAAAGTGGGTTTAGGGACAATGAGGGTTAGTTGGCACCAATGAGTCCTAATAAGGTGTTTATATAACCAATAAGTTGTGTTTACGACCAATTATGGCCCAATATGGTGTGTTTAGTTGGGACTAATGAGTCCAACTAAGGTGTGTATATAACCAATAAATTATGTTTAGGACCAATGATGGCCCAATAAGGTGTGTTTAGTAGGGCAATGAGGGTCGGTTAGAACCAATAAGTCCTAGTAAGGTGTGTATATAACCAATAAGTTGTGTTTAGGACCAATGATGGCCGAATAATGTGTGTTTAGTTGGGACTAATGAGTCCCACTAAGGTTTGTATATAACCAATAAGTTGTGTTTAGGACCAATGATGGCCCTATAAGGAGTGTTTAGTAGGGCAATGAGGGTCGGTTGGGACCAATAAGTCCTAGTAAGGTGTGTCTTATATAACCAATAAGTTGTGTTTAGGACCAATGATGGCCCAATAAGGTGTGTTTAAGGGCAATAAGGGTCAGTTGGACCAATGAGTCCCAATAAAGTGTGTATATAACCAATAAGTTGTGTTTACGACCAATTATGGCCCAATAAGGTGTGTTTAGTTGGGACCAATAAGTCCCACTAATGTGTGCATATAACCAATACGTTGTGTTTAGGACCAATGATGGCACAATAAAGTGGGTTTAGGGACAATGAGGGTTAGTTGGCACCAATGAGTCCTAATAAGGTGTTTATATAACCAATAAGTTGTGTTTACGACCAATTATGGCCCAATATGGTGTGTTTAGTTGGGACTAATGAGTCCCACTAAGGTGTGTATATAACCAATAAGTTATGTTTGGGACCAATGATGGCCTAATAAGGTGTGTTTAGTAGGGCAATGAGGGTCGGTTAGGACCAATAATTCCTAGTAAGGTGTGTATATAACCAATAAGTTGTGTTTAGGACCAATGATGGCCCTATAAGGAGTGTTTAGTAGGGCAATGAGGGTCGGTTGGGACCAATGAGTCCTAGTAAGGTGTGTCTTATATAACCAATAAGTTGTGTTTAGGACCAATGATGGCTCAATAATGTGTGTTTAAGGGCAATGAGGGTCAGTTGGGACCAATGAGTCCCAATAAAGTGTGTATATAACCAATAAGTTGTGTTTACGACCAATTATGGCCCAATAAGGTGTGTTTAGTTGGCACCAATGAGTCCCACTAATGTGTGCATATAACCAATATGTTGTGTTTAGGACCAATGATGGCACAATAAAGTGGGTTTAGGAACAATGAGGGTTAGTTGGCACCAATGAGTCCTAATAAGGTGTTTATATAACCAATAAGTTGTGTTTACGACCAATTATGGCCCAATATGGTGTGTTTAGTTGGGACTAATGAGTCCCACTAAGGTGTGTATATAACCAATAAGTTATGTTTGGGACCAGTGATGGCCCAATAAGGTGTGTTGAGTAGGGCAATGAGGGTCGGTTAGAACCAATAAGTCCTAGTAAGGTGTGTATATAACCAATAAGTTGTGTTTAGGACCAATGATGGCCCAATAATGTGTGTTTAGTTGGGACTAATGAGTCCCACTAAGGTTTGTATATAACCAATAAGTTGTGTTTAGGACCAATGATGGCCCTATAAGGAGTGTTTAGTATGGCAATGAGGGTCGGTTGGGACCAATAAGTCTTAGTAAGGTGTGTCTTATATAACCAATAAGTTGTGTTTAGGACCAATGATGGCCCAATAAGGTGTGTTTAAGGGCAATAAGGGTCAGTTGGGACCAATGAGTCCCAATAAAGTGTGTATATAACCAATAAGTTGTGTTTACGACCAATTATGGCCCAATAAGGTGTGTTTAGTTGGGACCAATAAGTCCCACTAATGTGTGCATATAACCAATACGTTGTGTTTAGGACCAATGATGGCACGATAAAGTGGGTTTAGGGACAATGAGGGTTAGTTGGCACCAATGAGTCCTAATAAGGTGTTTATATAACCAATAAGTTGTGTTTACGACCAATTATGGCCCAATATGGTGTGTTTAGTTGGGACTAATGAGTCCAACTAAGGTGTGTATATAACCAATAAATTATGTTTAGGACCCATGATGGCCCAATAAGGTGTGTTTAGTAGGGCAATGAGGGTCGGTTAGAACCAATAAGTCCTAGTAAGGTGTGTATATAACCAATAAGTTGTGTTTAGGACCAATGATGGCCGAATAATGTGTGTTTAGTTGGGACTAATGAGTCCCACTAAGGTTTGTATATAACCAATAAGTTGTGTTTAGGACCAATGATGGCCCTATAAGGAGTGTTTAGTAGGGCAATGAGGGTCGGTTGGGACCAATAAGTCCTAGTAAGGTGTGTCTTATATAACCAATAAGTTGTGTTTAGGACCAATGATGGCCCAATAAGGTGTGTTTAAGGGCAATAAGGGTCAGTTGGGACCAATGAGTCCCAATAAAGTGTGTATATAACCAATAAGTTGTGTTTACGACCAATTATGGCCCAATAAGGTGTGTTTAGTTGGGACCAATAAGTCCCACTAATGTGTGCATATAACCAATACGTTGTGTTTAGGACCAATGATGGCACAATAAAGTGGGTTTAGGGACAATGAGGGTTAGTTGGCACCAATGAGTCCTAATAAGGTGTTTATATAACCAATAAGTTGTGTTTACGACCAATTATGGCCCAATATGGTGTGTTTAGTTGGGACTAATGAGTCCCACTAAGGTGTGTATATAACCAATAAGTTATGTTTGGGACCAATGATGGCCTAATAAGGTGTGTTTAGTAGGGCAATGAGGGTCGGTTAGGACCAATAATTCTTAGTAAGGTGTGTATATAACCAATAAGTTGTGTTTAGGACCAATGATGGCCCTATAAGGAGTGTTTAGTAGGGCAATGAGGGTCGGTTGGGACCAATGAGTCCTAGTAAGGTGTGTCTTATATAACCAATAAGTTGTGTTTAGGACCAATGATGGCTCAATAATGTGTGTTTAAGGGCAATGAGGGTCAGTTGGGACCAATGAGTCCCAATAAAGTGTGTATATAACCAATAAGTTGTGTTTACGACCAATTATGGCCCAATAAGGTGTGTTTAGTTGGCACCAATGAGTCCCACTAATGTGTGCATATAACCAATATGTTGTGTTTAGGACCAATGATGGCACAATAAAGTGGGTTTAGGAACAATGAGGGTTAGTTGGCACCAATGAGTCCTAATAAGGTGTTTATATAACCAATAAGTTGTGTTTACGACCAATTATGGCCCAATATGGTGTGTTTAGTTGGGACTAATGAGTCCCACTAAGGTGTGTATATAACCAATAAGTTATGTTTGGGACCAGTGATGGCCCAATAAGGTGTGTTGAGTAGGGCAATGAGGGTCGGTTAGAACCAATAAGTCCTAGTAAGGTGTGTATATAACCAATAAGTTGTGTTTAGGACCAATGATGGCCCAATAATGTGTGTTTAGTTGGGACTAATGAGTCCCACTAAGGTTTGTATATAACCAATAAGTTGTGTTTAGGACCAATGATGGCCCTATAAGGAGTGTTTAGTATGGCAATGAGGGTCGGTTGGGACCAATAAGTCTTAGTAAGGTGTGTCTTATATAACCAATAAGTTGTGTTTAGGACCAATGATGGCCCAATAAGGTGTGTTTAAGGGCAATAAGGGTCAGTTGGGACCAATGAGTCCCAATAAAGTGTGTATATAACCAATAAGTTGTGTTTACGACCAATTATGGCCCAATAAGGTGTGTTTAGTTGGGACCAATAAGTCCCACTAATGTGTGCATATAACCAATACGTTGTGTTTAGGACCAATGATGGCACAATAAAGTGGGTTTAGGGACAATGAGGGTTAGTTGGCACCAATGAGTCCTAATAAGGTGTTTATATAACCAATAAGTTGTGTTTACGACCAATTATGGACCAATATGGTGTGTTTAGTTGGGACTAATGAGTCCCACTAAGGTGTGTATATAACCAATAAGTTATGTTTGGGACCAGTGATGGCCTAATAAGGTGTGTTTAGTAGGGCAATGAGGGTCGGTTAGGACCAATAAGTCCTAGTAAGGTGTGTATATAACCAATAAGTTGTGTTTAGGACCAATGATGGCCCTATAAGGAGTGTTTAGTAGGGCAATGAGGGTCGGTTGGGACCAATGAGTCCTAGTAAGGTGTGTCTTATATAACCAATAAGTTGTGTTTAGGACCAATGATGGCCCAATAATGTGTGTTTAAGGGCAATGAGGGTCAGTTGGGACCAATGAGTCCCAATAAAGTGTGTATATAACCAATAAGTTGTGTTTACGACCAATTATGGCCCAATAAGGTGTGTTTAGTTGGCACCAATGAGTCCCACTAATGTGTGCATATAACCAATACGTTGTGTTTAGGACCAATGATGGCACAATAAAGTGGGTTTAGGAACAATGAGGGTTAGTTGGCACCAATGAGTCCTAATAAGGTGTTTATATAACCAATAAGTTGTGTTTACGACCAATTATGGCCCAATATGGTGTGTTTAGTTAGGACTAATGAGTCCCACTAAGGTGTGTTTATAACCAATAAATTATGTTTAGGACCAATGATGGCCCAATAAGGTGTGTTTAGTAGGGAAAAGAGGGTCGGTTAGAACCAATAAGTCCTACTAAGGTGTGTATATAACCAATAAGCTGTGTTTAGGACCAATGATGGCCCAATAATGTGTGTTTAGTTGGAACTAATGAGTCCCACTAAGGTGTGTATATAACCTATAAGTTGTGTTTAGGACCAGTGATGGCCCAAAAAGGTGTGTTTAGTAGGGCAATGAGGGTCGGTTGGGACCAATAAGTCCTAGTAAGGTGTGTCTTATATAACCAATAAGTTGTGTTTAGGACCAATGATGGCCCAATAAGGTGTGTTTAAGGGCAATAAGGGTCAGTTGGGACCAATGAGTCCCAATAAAGTGTGTATATAACCAATAAGTTGTGTTTACGACCAATTATGGCCCAATAAGGTGTGTTTAGTTGGGACCAATAAGTCCCACTAATGTGTGCATATAACCAATACGTTGTGTTTAGGACCAATGATGGCACAATAAAGTGGGTTTAGGGACAATGAGGGTTAGTTGGCACCAATGAGTCCTAATAAGGTGTTTATATAACCAATAAGTTGTGTTTACGACCAATTATGGCCCAATATGGTGTGTTTAGTTGGGACTAATGAGTCCCACTAAGGTGTGTATATAACCAATAAGTTATGTTTGGGACCAATGATGGCCTAATAAGGTGTGTTTAGTAGGGCAATGAGGGTCGGTTAGGACCAATAATTCCTAGTAAGGTGTGTATATAACCAATAAGTTGTGTTTAGGACCAATGATGGCCCTATAAGGAGTGTTTAGTAGGGCAATGAGGGTCGGTTGGGACCAATGAGTCCTAGTAAGGTGTGTCTTATATAACCAATAAGTTGTGTTTAGGACCAATGATGGCTCAATAATGTGTGTTTAAGGGCAATGAGGGTCAGTTGGGACCAATGAGTCCCAATAAAGTGTGTATATAACCAATAAGTTGTGTTTACGACCAATTATGGCCCAATAAGGTGTGTTTAGTTGGCACCAATGAGTCCCACTAATGTGTGCATATAACCAATATGTTGTGTTTAGGACCAATGATGGCACAATAAAGTGGGTTTAGGAACAATGAGGGTTAGTTGGCACCAATGAGTCCTAATAAGGTGTTTATATAACCAATAAGTTGTGTTTACGACCAATTATGGCCCAATATGGTGTGTTTAGTTGGGACTAATGAGTCCCACTAAGGTGTGTATATAACCAATAAGTTATGTTTGGGACCAGTGATGGCCCAATAAGGTGTGTTGAGTAGGGCAATGAGGGTCGGTTAGAACCAATAAGTCCTAGTAAGGTGTGTATATAACCAATAAGTTGTGTTTAGGACCAATGATGGCCCAATAATGTGTGTTTAGTTGGGACTAATGAGTCCCACTAAGGTTTGTATATAACCAATAAGTTGTGTTTAGGACCAATGATGGCCCTATAAGGAGTGTTTAGTATGGCAATGAGGGTCGGTTGGGACCAATAAGTCTTAGTAAGGTGTGTCTTATATAACCAATAAGTTGTGTTTAGGACCAATGATGGCCCAATAAGGTGTGTTTAAGGGCAATAAGGGTCAGTTGGGACCAATGAGTCCCAATAAAGTGTGTATATAACCAATAAGTTGTGTTTACGACCAATTATGGCCCAATAAGGTGTGTTTAGTTGGGACCAATAAGTCCCACTAATGTGTGCATATAACCAATACGTTGTGTTTAGGACCAATGATGGCACAATAAAGTGGGTTTAGGGACAATGAGGGTTAGTTGGCACCAATGAGTCCTAATAAGGTGTTTATATAACCAATAAGTTGTGTTTACGACCAATTATGGCCCAATATGGTGTGTTTAGTTGGGACTAATGAGTCCCACTAAGGTGTGTATATAACCAATAAGTTATGTTTGGGACCAGTGATGGCCTAATAAGGTGTGTTTAGTAGGGCAATGAGGGTCGGTTAGGACCAATAAGTCCTAGTAAGGTGTGTATATAACCAATAAGTTGTGTTTAGGACCAATGATGGCCCTATAAGGAGTGTTTAGTAGGGCAATGAGGGTCGGTTGGGACCAATGAGTCCTAGTAAGGTGTGTCTTATATAACCAATAAGTTGTGTTTAGGACCAATGATGGCCCAATAATGTGTGTTTAAGGGCAATGAGGGTCAGTTGGGACCAATGAGTCCCAAAAAGTGTGTATATAACCAATAAGTTGTGTTTACGACCAATTATGGCCCAATAAGGTGTGTTTAGTTGGCACCAATGAGTCCCACTAATGTGTGCATATAACCAATACGTTGTGTTTAGGACCAATGATGGCACAATAAAGTGGGTTTAGGAACAATGAGGGTTAGTTGGCACCAATGAGTCCTAATAAGGTGTTTATATAACCAATAAGTTGTGTTTACGACCAATTATGGCCCAATATGGTGTGTTTAGTTAGGACTAATGAGTCCCACTAAGGTGTGTTTATAACCAATAAATTATGTTTAGGACCAATGATGGCCCAATAAGGTGTGTTTAGTAGGGAAAAGAGGGTCGGTTAGAACCAATAAGTCCTACTAAGGTGTGTATATAACCAATAAGCTGTGTTTAGGACCAATGATGGCCCAATAATGTGTGTTTAGTTGGAACTAATGAGTCCCACTAAGGTGTGTATATAACCTATAAGTTGTGTTTAGGACCAGTGATGGCCCAAAAAGGTGTGTTTAGTAGGGCAATGAGGGTCGGTTGGGACCAATAAGTCCTAGTAAGTTGTTTCTTATATAACCAATAAGTTGTGTTTAGGACCAATGATGGCCCAATAATGTGTGTTTAAGGTCAATGAGGGTCCGTTGGGACCAATGAGTCCCAATAAAGTGTGTATATAACCAATAAGTTGTGTTTACGACCAATTATGGCCCAATAAGGTGTGTTTAGTTGGGACCAATGAGTCCCATTAATGTGTGCATATAACCAATACGTTGTGTTTAGGACCAATGATGGCACGATAAAGTGGGTTTAGGGACAATGAGGGTTAGTTGGCACCAATGAGTCCTAATAAGGTGTTTATATAACCAATAAGTTGTGTTTACGACCAATTATGGCCCAATATGGTGTGTTTAGTTGGGACTAATGAGTCCCACTAAGGTGTGTATATAACCAATAAATTATGTTTAGGACCAATGATGGCCCAATAAGGTGTGTTTAGTAGGGCAATGAGGGTCGGTTAGAACCAATAAGTCCTAGTAAGGTGTGTATATAACCAATAAGTTGTGTTTAGGACCAATGATGGCCGAATAATGTGTGTTTAGTTGGGACTAATGAGTCCCACTAAGGTTTGTATATAACCAATAAGTTGTGTTTAGGACCAATGATGGCCCTATAAGGAGTGTTTAGTAGGGCAATGAGGGTCGGTTGGGACCAATAAGTCCTAGTAAGGTGTGTCTTATATAACCAATAAGTTGTGTTTAGGACCAATGATGGCCCAATAATGTGTGTTTAAGGGCAATAAGGGTCAGTTGGGACCAATGAGTCCCAATAAAGTGTGTATATAACCAATAAGTTGTGTTTACGACCAATTATGGCCCAATAAGGTGTGTTTAGTTGGGACCAATGAGTCCCACTAATGTGTGCATATAACCAATACGTTGTGTTTAGGACCAATGATGGCACAATAAAGTGGGTTTAGGGACAATGAGGGTTAGTTGGCACCAATGAGTCCTAATAAGGTGTTTATATAACCAATAAGTTGTGTTTACGACCAATTATGGCCCAATATGGTGTGTTTAGTTGGGACTAATGAGTCCCACTAAGGTGTGTATATAACCAATAAGTTATGTTTAGGACCAATGATGGCCTAATAAGGTGTGTTTAGTAGGGCAATGAGGGTCGGTTAGAACCAATAAGTCCTAGTAAGGTGTGTATATAACCAATAAGTTGTGTTTAGGACCAATGATGGCCCAATAATGTGTGTTTAGTTGGGACTAATGACTCCCACTAAGGTTTGTATATAACCAATAAGTTGTGTTTAGGACCAATGATGGCCCTATAAGGAGTGTTTAGTAGGGCAATGAGGGTCGGTTGGGACCAATGAGTCCTAGTAAGGTGTGTCTTATATAACCAATAAGTTGTGTTTAGGACCAATGATGGCCCAATAATGTGTGTTTAAGGGCAATGAGGGTCAGTTGGGACCAATGAGTCCCAATAAAGTGTGTATATAACCAATAAGTTGTGTTTACGACCAATTATGGCCCAATAAGGTGTGTTTAGTTGGGACCAATGAGTCCCATTAATGTGTGCATATAACCAATACGTTGTGTTTAGGACCAATGATGGCACGATAAAGTGGGTTTAGGGACAATGAGGGTTAGTTGGCACCAATGAGTCCTAATAAGGTGTTTATATAACCAATAAGTTGTGTTTACGACCAATTATGGCCCAATATGGTGTGTTTAGTTGGGACTAATGAGTCCCACTAAGGTGTGTATATAACCAATAAATTATGTTTAGGACCAATGATGGCCCAATAAGGTGTGTTTAGTAGGGCAATGAGGGTCGGTTAGAACCAATAAGTCCTAGTAAGGTGTGTATATAACCAATAAGTTGTGTTTAGGACCAATGATGGCCCAATAATGTGTGTTTAGTTGGGACTAATGAGTCCCACTAAGGTTTGTATATAACCAATAAGTTGTGTTTAGGACCAATGATGGCCCTATAAGGAGTGTTTAGTAGGGCAATGAGGGTCGGTTGGGACCAATAAGTCCTAGTAAGGTGTGTCTTATATAACCAATAAGTTGTGTTTAGGACCAATGATGGCCCAATAATGTGTGTTTAAGGGCAATAAGGGTCAGTTGGGACCAATGAGTCCCAATAAAGTGTGTATATAACCAATAAGTTGTGTTTACGACCAATTATGGCCCAATAAGGTGTGTTTAGTTGGGACCAATGAGTCCCACTAATGTGTGCATATAACCAATACGTTGTGTTTAGGACCAATGATGGCACAATAAAGTGGGTTTAGGGACAATGAGGGTTAGTTGGCACCAATGAGTCCTAATAAGGTGTTTATATAACCAATAAGTTGTGTTTACGACCAATTATGGCCCAATATGGTGTGTTTAGTTGGGACTAATGAGTCCCACTAAGGTGTGTATATAACCAATAAGTTATGTTTAGGACCAATGATGGCCTAATAAGGTGTGTTTAGTAGGGCAATGAGGGTCGGTTAGGACCAATAATTCCTAGTAAGGTGTGTATATAACCAATAAGTTGTGTTTAGGACCAATGATGGCCCTATAAGGAGTGTTTAGTAGGGCAATGAGGGTCGGTTGGGACCAATGAGTCCTAGTAAGGTGTGTCTTATATAACCAATAAGTTGTGTTTAGGACCAATGATGGCTCAATAATGTGTGTTTAAGGGCAATGAGGGTCAGTTGGGACCAATGAGTCCCAATAAAGTGTGTATATAACCAATAAGTTGTGTTTACGACCAATTATGGCCCAATAAGGTGTGTTTAGTTGGCACCAATGAGTCCCACTAATGTGTGCATATAACCAATATGTTGTGTTTAGGACCAATGATGGCACAATAAAGTGCGTTTAGGAACAATGAGGGTTAGTTGGCACCAATGAGTCCTAAC